>JBBPOB010000225.1:0-22806 GCA_038091275.1 Tylopilus subfusipes
TGGCAGACGTGGAGGCTTCCTTTGAGTCAGCGGATTCATCTTCGTCGTCCTCCCAACTAAAGTCGTCTTCGTTCTCCGCAGTCGCTTTATGGGAGGTTAACAACCTCGCGCGTTATTCATTTAAAGTAACCAAGATACTTGCCTTGTAGTAGTGCTTTCCGCCTGTTTTCCTCCGCTTCGATCTGGTGCACCCGGAAGAAGTACCTGACCCAGAAGACTTCTTCCAGAATAGACGAGGGTACTGGCGGCGGGAATGAAGTAGTCATTATGCTAGAAATGAATGAGTTCATACCAAGCGTATCAAAGGTAGCCTGCAGCGTCGCCCCATCAGAGGAATCCGACAACGCCTCAGCAATGCGCTCTCCCCAGGCCTTCGTGCCAAAGCCTCGCCCGCTCGCCTCACTTGCATCAGCCCAGGCCAGATAAGCATCTTTGGAGGTATCCACGGCAGGATCGAGCTTGAGAATTTCAGGATTGCTCTTCAACTGTTTCAACAGCGATTCGGCCCGCGTTGCTACCGCCCGTCTTGCATCCTCCGACGGACGGCTAGAAGAGGGTCCAGTATCGACCTCCTTACCCTTCCCTTTAGACGCGGTAGTCATCGCCGGCCCATCCGCATTGGCAGCCAACCCAGGCAACATCCAGATATCCGTGCCGTCCCAGACGACAGGAGCCTCCGTAGTCTCTCCTTCAGGCGGAATGACTTTGACAGCCTCCCGGAGAACATCCCCAGCCTCTTTCATCACCTCGCGGAGCAGCGCCTCGCTCTTGTGCACATACTCCTCCGCCTGCGCTCGCGTAACACCCTGCATGCGCTGAAACTCGGACGAAAGCGTGCTCCCCAGGTGCGCAAGGTCGATATGCTGCGCGTTCCTGAGGCTCTCGGGGAGCTGCGCCTGCACGGCCGAGACGATGTTGGGCGGGATCGATGACTGGAGACGCGCAAAGAAAGACTGGGCCGGGGTCGTGGTGGAGGAAGTGCTTGCCTCGCCACTGGGCTCGGCGCTCGCAGGCCGTGTCGTGCCTGCGGTGGGCGTGTCTGTCGATCCATCGGCATCGCTCTCTGCCCCGCCGTCTCTCGCTTCCGATGCGTTTGGTTGTGGCTCCGCAGCAGTTAGTTTCTCGATCTCGCGCTGGGCCTGCGTGACGGCTTGGCTCAAGTCCCGTCGCGCAGTGGCAAGTGCTGCCTCGCTCTATTGGCCCGTGAACATTCTTGGGGCGTGGATGGAGTAGAACAGACTCATGCGTACCTGCTTTCTGAACCCTCCCCAGAAACGCCCTAGTTGTCCGATGACCTGCGAAACCTCTTCGTTGAGACTCTGCTCTGGTTGTCGTCCGCTGGAAGGCGGGGTGCTCGTGCCCGTGCCCGTTATGCCATAGGTATCAAGAAAGTTCATGTTGATGGTGCAGGGGTATTGGGCGGGGTCTCGCCGGTCCGCACATCAGTGACACCCAAATCGAGCAATTCGAGACTAGCTACGCCACGCATTTACGTTGTACACCTCACAAACGACGACACCGACAATCTAAGCCCGAACAGAAATCTCCGAGAAACAAGGAGTAAGGTAGTCTTTGAACGAACTCGTCAAGTTCACAGGGCCTTCGGTAGAGCGCGCTTGGGGGCGCGACACTCAGCGAGGAAGTCGGTGAACATCTGGACGACCAAATTAGATCGAGTGCTCACTGCAAGTAAAAAGCACCAACCTCCATGGTATCCAACGGACCGCCTGCGCTCTCCGGATGGAATTGTACACCCCAAACCTTCTTGCCAGAGTCCGCAGTCGATTTGATGCCCTCGACCGAGGAATCATTGCAATTGATAAAGAACGGTTCCCATCCTGCTGGGAACGGGTCAGTCAACTTGAGCGCGTATTGATGGTTTTGACTGCAAGTTATCCCCGTCAGTCCAATCCTTGCATAATAACCAAACACCCTAAAATTCCCACCTCGTCACATAAACACGACCAGCCTTGATAGAGCCCGAGGAAGCCAGTGCGAGGACGGGTTGGTTATGTCCACGGTTCCCAAAAGTCATACGGTATGCTTCTAGACCGGCGGCCATACCGATGACCTGGTGGCCCATACAAATACCGAAAACAGGCTTATCCCACTCCTGAAGAGTCTTCCGGAGCTTCAAAGCCACATCTATGCAATGCCCAGGGTCGCCAGGACCGTTGCTAAGGAACAGGCCATCGTATTGGTCGCGGATGGTGTTGAAATCATAGTTCCAAGGGAGTACAGTCACTGCGGCATTTCGACGGATGAGGGAACGAAAGATGTTAGCCTTGGCACCAAAATCGAGAACAGCAATTCGGACATCTCCATTGGGATTGAGGTGGTAAGGAATCTTTGTGGAAACCTGGTCGACAAGGTTCTCGGTAGAAGGATCCCAGTATTGCTCAGAAGTTGGCGCAGGAGCCGAGGCATCCGCACCGACGGCTAGTCGACCGAGGGTGGTTCCCTGATCGCGCAGTAAACGTGTGATTTCACGAGTGTCCACGCCAGTAATACCAGGGACGTTAAAGCGGCGACACCAGGAAGCGAGGGATTCGACTGCAGAGTGGTGAGAAAATTTCTCTGCGACGTCTGCAACTACGACGGCACTGCATTGGATCCCCTCGGACTCCATGACGACACCGACGTCCTGCAAGTCAACGGGAGCCCTGTTATCTGGGACCCCATAATTTCCAATGAGAGGAGTGGTGAAGACAAGGATCTGACCCCGATAGGAGGGGTCAGTCATCGATTCGGTGTCTGTTGAAGGATGTCAGTGGGGTTTGAACGGTTGTGGAAAGGAACCCCTTACAGGACGTGATGGAAGTTGAAAAGACGGTCTCTCCAAAGGTACCCTTTGGCGCTCCAAAAGATCGACCCTGGAAGGATTGACCAGTCTTAAGATGTAAGACGGCGGTATTTGGGCCAGCATGGGTAGCAAAGCCGCGCGCGAAGAGCGAGTTTCGGATTAATGTGCGGACAATCATAGCGGACTATGAACTTTTTGCAGGCTTTCAGAGACTCAGGAGAGAGAAAACGAGATCAGAGATATAACTGCAGGATGATCAGGAGAGGCAACGGGTAACAGATGGTGTACGTACTCGTCGCGGGTGTTCTGTGTGAATATCATGTACGAGCGGAAAGCTCTCAAAATGCACTAGATTGAGGGATTGAGGAGCAATGAAATTTTGAGAGTTGGCGATGGCATCATTTATAGACCCGTCAGTGTTTGCGTTTGTTGCTTGATCACGTGAATCAGGGTTTGAGAAAGTAAATGAAATTAACGTGCAATGTTATCCGTACATGAAATACGAAAAAAATCAGAGTTCGTGTACAAGGCGAGCATGACGGAGGTGGAGAAAACACAGCGAGGAACGACGTGACGAATTTTGCGTTCGTGATGATCGTGTACAAGCCGAGAAGCGAGACCAACGACGACATTTTGATTCAATGATATATAGCTTTTAGATCCCAGACAAGAGACCCTTCTTCTTCGTCTCCAACCTAGACCCCGCCCTTCGTCCTCGAGGGATGTGTTCCGACCCATTGGCCTCGTCCGCAACAGAAGAGGACGAGGAAGAATCCTCCTCGTCAGGACGTTTCTTTGCCTTTCCGTTAGTCACGGGCTTGTTGGCAGGCGTGGGTAGACTGGGAGAAAAGAGGCTCGCCTGGGAAGCCAATTGAGACAACGGACGATACCGAATAGGCGTTTTCGTCTTTTTCTTGGCCACCTTTGGTTCGTCTTCCGAATCTGTCGTCTCCTCGCTCTCTTTTCCATTCGGGACCGCCGCCATCGCCGCTGAATGGTTCTGGTTCTGGGAATATGGGAAAGGTGTTTGACTGGACGAGAGATCGAACAATCGTTCTTTTCCCTGGGAGTTTTCTGCCCGGCTAGAAGATGCACCCTTGCGGACTCGTCCCTTTTTCTCCTTGTCGTTCGGACGTCCGCAGACAGGAGTATCATCTGGATGGGGACTACTGGACATCAGCTCGTCCAATAGCTGTACAGAAGGCGACGACGGCTCTGCGAGTGTTTCCCATTCGACCAATGACGGAATCGCAGCGATGCGCGCCCCATTTGGCACGGCGTCGTCTTTGGCACCACTCTTCGAAGCGTCGGATCGTTCTTCAGTCTTCTTCGCTGGGGTTTTGGCTGCTTTGCCGGCACGAGCTCCGGGTTTGGACCTATGGTTCAGCAGCACGACAACTGCGGGCGTGCTTGTGGAGGGTTGAAGGGAACTTAACCGGGAACTCTTCCGAGTTGTCGCCGGCTCTTGACTGGCAGGCGTCTCTGTGACCTTTCTTCGCGACTTTCCCTTTGGTGGGATGGGAGTCATCTCGTCTGTGGCCTCCAATGCCAGTTCTTCGAGACGCATAGGACAGTCAGCTTCATCATCTGGAATTTTGCCATTACGAGTCTTTATCCGCTTCGACACCCCCGGCTTTGGGGTCGACAATGGTACACTGGGGAACAAGGATCCAATGTCTTCGGAAGGTGATTCGATGGGATCGGCGTTTGACGAGCGCGACACATTTGGAGGTGCCAAGTCATCCGCGGGTTCTATCGGATCGACCGCAACCTCCTCCAGGACCTCCGAGGCTGCTGGCACGCCGCCGTCCCGATCGAGGGCAGGTTCGGCTTCTGTTTCCGCGGCCTCTTGTGGTTCGTCACTGCGAGTATCCGAAGGTTGTGGAACAGAGGCTCCGGGTACAGGAGATGAAAGCGCGTCTTCAGCAACAATGGCAGTAGCCTTGTCTTCCATTTCTCCAGTCGGCCCGTCGATGACCATGTGATCCTCCGATCCCACATGTGTCTCCTCACTGCTATGATCATCCTGACCATCGAGAGCAGGAGGATCAACTTTCATGACGACGTCGCCCCGCTGATGTTCGGATTCCTTTACAGGCTTTTCGGAGCCTTGTGCGCAAGTCTCGAGGCTGTTCGAGGTGCCTTCAGCCGAGCGCGAGGGTGAAGGCGACCTAGACTCTTCTTCCTCGCTCTCGGCGTCGGATGAATATGCGATGCGGCTGCACGGCAGACGCCTCAATCGGCCAGTTTCTTCGTCTGGGTCTTCTTCTAATTCGGCTTTGTCCTCCTCCAAGTCAGAATCCTCTTCATCTTGTTTCCCAATGATGCGGTCGAGGAGATGCAGGATGCTCTGTCTCTTCGACCCTGGGCCACGAACGATAGCCTCCAGGTCATCATTGGACGGTAAAGGCTGCTCGTCTGGCGTCTTCTGTTTCTGCAAATCCAAAAAACCTTGGTGTTCGACCCCTCCCTCCGGCATGTCATCAGAGCTTTCCGAGCTACTCCCTTCGTCTTTGCTTTCCACTGTTACTTCAGATGGATAGGAATTACTAGGAATATTTGAAGTATTGAGGAGAGAAGCACTGGGCGGTGGCGAAATATTGCTCGATTGCATACCACCGGTGGACGCGGCATACAATGAAAACTTGGAGGTGACTGACATTGGGTGAATGTCAGTTTTGGAATAGAGAATACGGTGAAATATCAACCTCTGGGATCACGAAGGAGACCCTCTAGTTGTTTGATCAGCGATTGCTGGTCATCCGTATTCATGCTCTTAAGCTCGTCCAAACGTTCGCGAATAGAATCGGGACCTTTTAGAACAATGGGACAGTAATAACGTATATGGAATGGTGCTTCCAAGCAAATAGGACACGGCGGGCCATTCAGATCCGGAGTCTCTGGTGGTGGTTCAATGGTCAGAGCGACTTGCCCAAGTCTATGCTCTGTAACTATGTCCAATATTTTGTTAGCAGGTGCATCCAACACAGTCGCAGGTTCTACGGGCAATGCACTAGAAGATGCAGAAGACTTTTCGGTGTATCTCTTTACGGATTTCCGCTCCGCAGGAGGTTCAGGTGGTATGGTCTTACTTGCTTTAGACAGGTAACCAGACAAAATCGCTGCTGCTACTTCGGACCGAACACTGGTACTTGCGCTCGTCTGAGGAATAGCTATGCTAACATTCATAAGTCTCTAATGCTTCAAGGGAAAAGACTACTCACAAGCACAAACTGTTCCCTTGGCCGGCTTTGTCTTTCCACTCTTACGGACTTTTTCGGTGTTATTGAAATCATGATGAAGTGGAATAGTCTTACTTGTTGATGTATCACCCTCCACACCTGACCCTGTTGGTTTTTCTGCTGCTGGAACGATAAATACATATTTAACTCTCGAGCTACCAACTTCACCTGGTTGAAGAGAAGCCTCCTTTCGCGGACTACTCGGTCGGTCCGCATCTACATTATTGGGAAAAGTAAGCATGTGAATCACTGGACTCTGACGAACGTCAATTAGGATAATTACCGTCTTGGTCGCCAGCTATAGAATATCGTATCAGCACTATATTGTAGTATCCAGGAAGTGAAGGTGGAACTCACATGCAGAAGACTTCTTCGGACGGATGCTATCATATTTTTTCTGCTTCTTTTGCTTCATTGCTGGCGGCTCAGATGTTTCCGCGATCTTTGGTGCACTCGTCTCTGCCTGGAAAACAGTGTAATGTGAGCGGATGCATCCGTCTGTGACAAGAACCCTGCCTTGCTCCCAGGATCCAGAGTTGTGGACTTCTTCGGTTTGGGTTTTGGTGCAGGAGCTTTCATCGCGGGACACTCTGTAGTTTGGGTGTCTGTCGCCTTTGTCTTCGTCTTTGTCGACTCCTTCTTTTGTTTCTTCTTAGGGGGCTCTTCAAGCCCGACTGGTTTTGAAGCAGTAGAAGACTCTGCTGTCTTTGCGGACGCAACAGGGCTAATTGCGGTAGGCTTCGCCGGTGCATGTTGCTCCGTAGGTTTGTCAGAAGCCACGGCATCGGCATCATCAAAGGACACTTTGCGCTTTCGTTTAGAAAGCTCTGGTATCTTTGCTGGTGTGGTAGAAACTGCGGCGGTGCGGGCAACTTCGGGCTGCACACTGGGTACTGCGACACCTGCAGGTTCCTTGGAAGGCGACGCCAGGGTAATTTTGCTCGGCTTGCTTGCTGACGGGCGCTCTCCGGGTTGCTGTGACGAACGCTGCTTGAGAACGTCACCCAGATTTGGACTCACGCGTGCAACTGGGGCCGGCACAGGGGAACCCTGAGGCCTGCCTACAGTGACCTGGATGTCCACAGACACAGAAGACCTCAAAAGGACGCGAAATGCCTGAAAATCATCGTCTGTGGACGAAATCAGCTGATTGAGCGTTGCTCCTGATGCGATTGAGTAGACCTTATTTTCACTTACCGTCTTCGAGATCAAGAAGTTCGTCATGGCCCATCTGCTTGAGCGACACATAGGTTTGGGATCCTAGGCCAAGCTTCCGCCGGACAACATCTTTTACTTCTTCGAGGGAGCGCTCTGTGTGGAGAGCTTGAGCGCGTTACGGAACCGTGGCAAGGAGTAGGATTACCATTGAACAATCTGGCAAACGTTCTGTTTGCGGCGTGATATACGACCCTGACAGGGTCTTTGGGCGAACGCTCTGAGGGATTGGGATTGCTCTCGGACATGGTGACTCAGTGGGTGGAAGAGGTGGTCAGTTATGTAATAAACGCGTGGAGGCGTGGGAAAAACAAAAGGGCGAGCATAACAAGTATAAACACCCGCCGCTATCCATACCGCTACCAACATTGGGAACACGAATGGAGATTTTGTCAACCATGCTCTATCAAAGCTGTCTGAAGGTCCCCAATCCAATGCAAAGAGATTCGTAACAAGTCGAAAAAACCAAGCGTCGAGAGATTCAATCTCCGGAAAACGTTGCCAAAGCTCTTAAGGAGTTGCGATCGCTCACAGTTCCTAGGGAGAAACGTCAGCTCGACGGCAAACATGGCAAAATGGAAGAGACGTACGATCATATTGAGGTTTCCAGACAATAGACCTAGATCGTCTGAATTAGCAAAGACAAAAGTCGAATGGACGCAAAAAAGTGCGTACGATTCTCCAAAATGCAACCGTCAGGGATATCAATCCGCTGGCCCTCGTTGGCGACAATGATAACAGTCCCCCTCAATGTGACATTCCTCCCAAAGTAGACATCTCCAGTGACCGTAAGGTGGTCGAGCTCGATGATCTTGGGGATCTTCTTGAACCGCTTCTGGAATTGCTGGATCTTCTTGAAGTGGTCACCAAGCTTGATCACAGGGGTCGTCTCGAACATCCTGCTTTCGTTCAGGACGAGCTGACCGTGTTGCAAAGAGTAAATGTCACTCTTGATGAGGAGCAAGTCGGAGCAGGACTTGACAGGAAGGAAACGAGAACGAGGAACGTTGATACCGTGGCCATTCTTGAAGTGCTTGATGGCGGCACCGGCGGCGGTTTCGAGCTACGCTCCACGTTCAGCATCGAACGTACACCTTTCGCTTACCAACACATACCTGGATGACAGCCTGGCCGTCCTCGTTTGTCTTGGGATTGATGATGATCTCGAGTTCCATGCCCTCAGTCTCCATGGTCCTCTTCAAGGCTACGACAAAGTCAGAAACCATGTGATGAATGGTAATCCGAGACACTCACCCTTGAGGTTGATCCAGAGGTTGTTGGTGTTGAAAATCTTGAATTTGCGAATCGACTTAAAGTCTTCGACATGCTCTGAAGGAACCTGAGCGATTTCAAGAAGACGGACAGAGCCTTCATAGTCGATGAGGGTTCCACCCTTGATATCAGCCTTGGTCTTGTCAGTGACTTCCATGATGAACTCGGCGTTGGTCTCGATCATGTGGTGCAGTATCTTCTCGTCGACACTAGGATCATTGGGTGAGTAAGAACGAGGGGTAATAAGCAAAGACAAAACTTACACGGCACCCAAGTTATCAGAGTTGGACACGAAAAGGTACTCCTTGCCTTCGGCGATGAGCTGGTCTAGCACACCCGAGTGGAAAAGTGCGTTGTAGACATCACCGTGGCCAGGAGGGTACCAGTGTTTCTTGTCGTCGTCCGCACGCTTGGGGCATGGAAGGAGAGTCTCCTTGAAGATGCGCGGGTACCGTGACTGATTGAATGTCGTGATGCGGACTTGCTGATTTACATACTTTTTGATGATCCGCAAGGTATCTTCGTGAGTGTTGAACGAGGTCATGAGGATGAGAGGGACATCGACGCCCCTGGTAGTATTGAGGTGTTCGATCTGACGGACGGTCAGATCGAGGAAAGTCATGTCGTCCTTGACCTCGAGGGCACTCTTTGCACCGGTCATACCTAGCAGAGATCAGGACGATCGAGGATGATCCGGGAGAGGCCTTACCCATGGAGGTACCGAGACCACCGTTGACCTTGAGGACTGCAAGCTTGTTGAGGTTTTTTTGATCATTGGGTGCGACCAAGGTGTCGTAGGGGACGATCTGGTCCGCTGCAGGAGATTTGATGCGATCCCAGTCACTAAAAAAAGATCGTGAACATGGGCTTTAGAGCAGTAGAGCGAAAAAGGAAATACTGACAGATCAACGCTCTTTGCACGCTCCGAGAGATACCGGGTGAAGAGGTAGAAGAAGGATTGCATCTCGGTGTCGAATGCCTATGCGCGGATCAGCGGGCGGACGACGGGCGGGTGGATGGGACAGACCTTTTTGGTGGCGGGATCCTCGACGGTGCCGACGAGACGGCTGATCTCGTTCCGCATGGCCTTGGCGGCGACGCCGGTAGTGGCGGTCTTGAAGTCGATGTGGCTGCTTCCGCGAACGCGGGCATTGAGGGAGTCGGGACGAGGAGCTAGCATAGCCATCGTGCTGGGGGAGGGGGGGTGAGGGGGGATGACGATGGGGGGGAGGAGGGACGCACGGAGAGTTTAGTGTATGAACGGGTTGTGTCGTGTTTGTGGAGAGGATTTGAGGGTCAGAAGGTGTTCGATTGAGGGCGTTCCTGGGTCTGTGGTGACGCTTAAGAAACTCTAGGCTGAGATCGATATGCTCGTGAAGCGTCGCAGACAAGTCCGAACTTATCCCCTGCGCTTCCTCCGGGATGAGCTCGCAAACACTCGCTCTACGTTCCGCAGTTTCACAATAGCGAGAGAGGGGGGACGACGGACACAAGGGAGTCTGTCTACGGTGGGCGTGCGGGTAGCTGGGTCGGCGCACGGGATTATAACCGTTCAGGTGGGTCGGCTGGCAAGACGAACGTGCTTGCATAAAATCGATTCCAAGGGCTTCCTTCTGGCCGGAATCCCTAGGCTGGCCTTGCGACCCAGGGATCGATGGCAACGTTGCCGTCCGGTGTTCCTTTTGCTTTTATAAATGATTACGCTCAACTTTCAGGCCTCCTTGTACATATCGGGGGGTGCCTTCATCTAGAATGCTACGGTAGCAAGTCAGTTCGTCCCAGGATTCGCTCGGTATATTTGCGGTGCGTGTCCTGTCCATGTGGGCGCAGTGCCTGTACCATATTCAAGCTCCCCTCCCGGGCGCTTCCTTCCTTCTCGCACCAAGGTCTCTCTGCCCGAACCAATCCGATACCCTTATCTCTTTCTCGTTTACATGCAAGCAGCTCCAATTTCCCATCGCATACCCTCAGTACGCCTATGCGCTCTAGCAACCGCAATATATCTTGTCGAACTGACACGTTTCCTACAGGATCGCAAGCGGGTACTAGCTCCACCTGGGCCCACAGTCCATACAGTCTTGTTTACCACCGCGCACAAGCCACGAGGACATATTACCGTCATGACCCTGGTCACATATACTTCTGTTCATTTGCGCCGCTATCAAACCTGGTCACGCTGGATCCCCCGAATCCCCTAGTGGCGCAAGATATCGCTCCTCGTTCGCCCAACATCAGAATGCTGCTATCCTGTGTAGGTAACTATCCCCGAGGGCGATTCACGACTCCCCCTCCAACTTCTTTCATTTGTGATTGGTTCTGTCGATATGTCTATTCGCGAAGACGTCGTTCACGACACAAGATCGTACAACCACCCATCCGTTCAGGCGCCCTATCGCCCTCGCACGACAAACTCTCTTATCGGCGGGTCTTCTCTTCCTGAACAGGAAACAATTGATCGAGGGCCATCGGTGATGATTCAGCCAGGTCCGGTTGACCGGCCGGTGTCTGCGTCCTGCGCGCTCTACCTCCAGCGAATGTGCGGCAGCACAATCCAGCTCGTGGGGTTTGTGCGTACTGGCTCATCTCTGACTCGGTGTGCATGCCTTCTGCGACGAAAAATGCATTGTCTGCTGGAATGCCAGAGAATGCCTCGCGCGTATATAATATCCGTTCTTCAGCCATGCGCGCAGCCGCCCCAGAGAGCGTCGAACGGTCCTGGATTCGAGCCCCTTGGCGAGGCGAAGGCACATTCCTCACGCAGGAGCCAGCGAATACGGCGTAGCGTGCGGTCTTACGCAGCATCATCAGGGGTTTACTCCTTAGACGTTCGGTACCTCGTATGTATGCAAAGTATACGCGGACACCGGTGTTCCCGTTCTCGCTGTCGAACTGTGTTCTTGAAATAGGTTGAGAGGCGGAGTCCATCAATCGGAAAATATCGTTACCGCCTGATTTAGACTCGTTTGGGTGATCATCTCCCTCCCGTGGCCTGAGGCCTGAGGCTCGAGGTCTGAGTATTTGTTTCACGCGAATTTCCTGGCTGTTTTGTTCCGTGCTCAGCCTCGCAAGAGACGGAGCTCAGCATCCAGTCGCGTACCCCACGGGCCTCGAACTGTCAGGTCAATCATGGGCAACCGAGGCGGCGCTACACGGATCAGCGTGAGCACAGGAACCCAATGGCAAGGTACCTGAAGATAACTCTATGGAGCGAGATAGATCAAGCAGTGGAACCCAACGGTAAGGTAGGCCAAGCAAATCCAGCGAGTCCAGGTAAGAGAGCGAAGCGAGGTACTAAGGCACCGTCTGACGTGTTCATCCCCAACACTACCACTGCATGATCCATAACGATATCCCTAAGAACGCGAAGATAGGCGGCCACGCCACCGTCCCCACATCTTGCAGTAAGCCGATAAGTATCCCTACATCGCGCTTAGGCGTTCGATGATCGGTCCTCGAACGGCAAGTTCCAAGCGGGGTTGGAAGCGTAATGCGGCGCCGATGGCCACCCGGTGTGAATCGCCACGTCCAAGGCGACGAGTAAGAGCGACCACGCGCAGCTGTGCGGTGTTCCCGCGATTTATTTGCGGGTGATGGAAGGAAGGGATCGGGATCGGCTGCGTGCGACGAATTACTCCGGGATAATTCGTGTGGTGCCTCGGAAGTATCCTGATGACTGCGCTTTCTACTCCATATTTGATATCTAGTGCTCCCCTTCGCGCGAGAGATGTTGGAGGCAAGCAGGAGAAGCAGAGTCAGCAACACGAGTGGGATATAGATATTAAAGTATATTCCCAATTGATCTGGCATAAAGCAAGGGGCGTGCAAAGGAGGGGGTGCCGGCATTTGTGTGATGCGGTCTGGGGAAGGTACTCTTGAAGTTAGTGAAAGTAGTTGGAAGCCTGGCCGACGAATTCCCATTGCCATTGAGATTGTCTTGACAGTGACTTCCGGAATCTTTTCATTAGACGAGGCGATAAAGTGTTCATATTCACAATAATCATGGTCATCATAACCGCTGTTGCGCTGTCAGGGGCACATACGTTACGTGCAGGCACTGCTGACAAACCTCATAACGAGAGATGGTTTGAGGGACTGGAGTAAGAACTCCGTCACCCCATCCGTGAGCAAATTTTGGTAACCGAAGCCATAACCTTGCCGTATCATCCCTTTCTCACGCAAGGGACCGCAGGATGCATCCGAAGGACGAGAGAGGGGGATGTGCGTAAACAAGACAACGGGACCCAGAGAGCCAGTCGAGGCAGTCTGTTTCACGAACTCTACCGGACCATGGGGAATAGCGGGCCAATTGTCAAATGTGTGTCCACGCTCAGCACGCAACAAGTCTTCTTCGATGAGGGCGGGGGCATCGATGAACACAAGGGTATGGTTCCCAACAGTACGGCGATAATTCCGCGGACCGAAGTAGGAAACATAGCGAGTGTCAGCCGAGAGAGAGAACTGGGGCAAATTGCCAAGGCTGGAAGAGTGGATGAGTTGCCGCGTATTCTGGAGATAGAGAAGAGACGAACCCGACGTCGTGATTACCCGGTAGGTAATAAACCGGCGGCGGTGAATCGCCCATGCTGAAGATGTTCTCAAATCGCGCGAAATAGGCTTCGTATCTAGGAGGGAACCGGCCTTAATTCATATGTGAAAGTACGCTTCGAGGTGTGCATGTATCAATGTACGCACTCGGTGGTCGACATGGATAAACGACCGTTGTCCATCATATCACCTGGAGTATCCTTCGGTTGGCAGCACGAGTTGAGAGGCAGTCGAGCGTACCTAGTACGACTATGGCATGAGGCCGGAGATGACTGAAGGCGAAATTCCAGCTCTTTCGAAGATTGAGGTCAACGACGTATTGGCTCAGTGCGGAGAGAAGTGGCCCACGACCAGGATAGGAATGACGGTCGATTATTTGCGGATCCGCTATCACGAGTATCCGCACGACACGTGAATCCGGGATGTGAGGCTGAGTCCAAGGCCGCTCCTCAGGATGATTCGAGCACAAAGGAGAAGCACACACACCTGACGCGCATCTGGCCAACGACAGCGACGCAGAGCAAAGCGAAACGTACCAAGCTCCAGCCAGACGACCGCGAGGATCCACACGGCGCAAAGGCCCCTGCGAAGTCGAGGACGGTCGATGTTCAATGACATGATCCAATGGGAAAATTGGAGTCGTATTGAGCCGCGTGTTGTTCGGGTGAAGCCGACCGCTCCGAAATAGGCGCTCAAAGTCATCGGCCATAATAAAGTCTGGATCAGTCGAGGCTCATCGCACAACTTTGATTCGTTTGGGTCTCCACGACAAGGTAATACTGATTCAATGGCATAGAAAATTTCTGAAATTTGCTTGACAGTCTGGTCAGCTGAGCCGCCTTTGCAGCGGGCTAGGAATGGATTGCTACGTCATTCCGCTGAGCATTTGTATGCCATTTCCGCAAGCCGCGTATGTAAACGGGGAGGAGATTGCCGTCGACAATCTCGCCCTATAATTTTCCAGGAGGTCCCCCCTCCTTCCTCGGTTGCTTTCTTCTTCCCTCTCATCGCATCGGAATGACCGTCTCGCCCGCTCACGCTAACAGCGACGAACAGGTGTCTTTGCTCTCCCCTGCTAGCGACGGGAACGAACACAAGAAACCCACCCCGCTGCCAAAAGTCCAGATCTGTGTTCTCCTACTTACTGTCTTGATCGAGCCCATAGCATCACAGTCTATATATCCATTCATCAATCAGGTAGGTTCATGTTCCCGTGTTTAGATCTATCCCACGCTCACTCCACTCGATCCAGCTCGTTCGTGAGATCAACGTGACAGGTGGCGACGAAACAAAAGTTGGTCAGTTCTATAGTCGCTCTTCACTGCCTATCAAACAGCTGAGATCTCGTCGTCTAGGATACTATGCGGGCATGATTGTATGTAAAGATAGCGACAATTTTCCCGCTATTAGCTCACTCACTAATATCCGATGTCAGGAGTCGCTCTTCTTTGTCACGCAGGCGATGACTGTCCTCCAATGGAGCCGAGCGTCCGATCACATTGGTCGCAAGCCCGTACTTCTATTAGGTGTATTTGGTCTTTCTGTTTCGATGTTCTGCTTCGGTCTATCACGTACTTTTACCGGATTGGTATTGAGGTACGCCTTTTTGGCCCATTTGGGCGTCTGATCAAAGTAATTGCTATCACCTGCACAGCCGTTGTATCACTGGCGCTCTGAACGGCAACATTGGTGTCATGAAGAGCATGTTAGGAGAGCTGACGGACTCTACGAACATGACTCAGGGATTCGCCTTGTTGCCCATGGCCTGGTCACTGGGAATGACGCTTGGGTCAGTATGATAACTTGATTCTAATCATGTGTTTCTCGGTTGACCGTCCGCAGTCCAGTCATTGGCGGGACACTTGCACGACCACAGGATAACTTTCCTCGACTCTTCCGTTCTCCATTCTGGGGGGAGTTTCCGTATTTCCTGCCATGTGGTGTCACTGCTGGATTCGCCTTGTTGACTTTCGGGGCCATTCTGCTATTTCTCAAAGAAGTGAGTGAGTGGTCCGGACATGCTGATATCGTCGACGGTTAACAACTATTAAGACTCTACCCCCTGACGCCACGCCAGAGAAACGCAGTTCTTCCGTTGACAGGGAAGCCGGTGGCAATGAAGTTGCCTATGGTACGATTGCTCAGCAGCAAGAATGTCCCCCACCGCCATCAGATGCGCCGATACCTCTTTCCAAGCTTCTCAATGCACCTAGGGCGTTGCGCGTAGCAAACTATGGAGTGCTTGCTGCCCTCGAAATAGCCGTGTACTCACTCCAACCTCTTTTCTACTCTACCTCTATCGATAACGGAGGTTTAGGATTCACGCCCATGAAGATTGGACTCTGGATGGCTTGCTTTGGCATTGTCAACGGTCTGTTGCAGGCGACCTTCTTTTCCCCACTCGTAGATAGACTGGGGCCTAAAACATTACTGCGCATAGGCCACGCGTGCTTCATTCCGCTTTTCACACTGTTCCCCATCATAAACTGGATTGCTCGGCAGTGGGGAATCTGCTGGCTTGTGTGGGTCGCACTCATCTGTCATCTCGTGTTAACAGTCTTCATGGACATGTCCTTCAGTACGTTATCTCTCTAGATGTCTCTGCCTCGAAACTGATTTTGTGATCGTAGGCTGCATCCTGATGTACATTACAGCCGCTGCTCCGAACCGACGATCTCTCGGTGCACTCAACGGTGTCGCACAAACCACTGCATCCATTGTTCGTGCTGTTGGACCTGCGTCAGCAACGTCGTTGTTTGCATATTCAATCCAACACAGCTTCATGGGGGGATGTGGTGTTTACACCATCCTGGTGCTTGGAAGCATTGTGACCATGCCGTTGTGTGCTATACTCCCAGACGACATAGCAGAGAGTTGTTGAGTGGACAAGGGGTAGAAGTTGGGTGGGGTGCAACTCAACGACCATAAAAACCGAGGATACCGGGTGACAATATGTAGCTATATCCAGGTGTGTCTTCTTTCTCGATTTTAGCATTGAACTTTTACGCTGGAGGGATCCGGTTGAGGTCATTGGATGAACAACGAATTTTGCATTTGTACTTTATATCTTGCATGTATTTTAGGAGAGTTTCATCATGCAATCCATGACGTTTCCGAGACACGAACTGTGTCTCGTCGAGGAACGCAGCTGAAATGATCTCTTATACTTGGACTAAGTTGGATTGAACGATTTGTAGCTCTTCGGTGCCAGCTCGCTTGGTGCTTTCCCACTTCATGACGTCCGAAAATATATTCTACGTCGCCGTCCATGGCGGCGCCGGACAGCACGGTAGAGTATCGGAAGCTCAAGTGAAGGGAGGGATGAAACGGTGAGTCCGTGAATAGCCAACGTCTTTACGACTGACACGAGCCCTTGTCTCCAAGTGCGTGCACAGAAGCGATCCGAATGGCATCCGAACTTCCCAACGCAAACGCTTTATCTATCGTCGAGCTGGCGATCACCATCCTCGAAGACGACAGTTGTCCGAATGCAGGTACGTCGTGTCGGATCAATGATCTTGCTGCCCGAACTGAGTGGACGCCGGCTCCACATCATCTTCCGCGTCCCCCGCCCACGCTCAAGGCTATGGCTCCAACCTGACGTTCCAGGGCACCGTCGAATGTGATGCCGCCATCATGGATGGGCGAACAGGCGATTTCGGGAGCGTCGGCGCGGTCTCAGGCGTGTCGTTTATTTTCCCTCACCCCTTTGATCCGACGTTGACAACGTCGTTCTCGTCTTTCTGCCCCGGCACGCTCCTTGCGATTCATTAAC
Organism: Tylopilus subfusipes; assembly: GCA_038091275.1. Taxonomy (NCBI): domain Eukaryota; kingdom Fungi; phylum Basidiomycota; class Agaricomycetes; order Boletales; family Boletaceae; genus Tylopilus; species Tylopilus subfusipes. The sequence continues at coordinate 16,853 of JBBPOB010000225.1, forward strand.
TATGCGCGCAATTGCATCGCCGTCTTTGTGATCTTGATCCGACACGACTCTGGCGTGACGCACGTACATGCCGTGCGTATTGTGACACTGCGAACTGGCAACAGGAGTTAGAAACCCGATCAAGCTTGCGAGTGCTGTCCTTGCGCACGGGCGCGTGCCGGACAGACTCGGTCGCATCCGACCCCTGTAAGTACGTTTTTTGAGACCGCCGACCGCGGTGGCGTTGCCTTGTTTATTTGAGTCGAACCTGGGTCATCACTGACTCCGGGCGCTTCGACTGCACAGAACGTTGGTCTCCTCGGGCGCGTATGCGTTTGCGCAGAGAAGCGGGATCAAGACAGTCGATGCGACAAGCATGATTGCCCCGCGCGCAAAGGAGGACTGGCAAAAATGGATGAAGCGGTACGACGAGGCCACGTCGGCTGATGGACGCGGACCAGAAGCGGGCGCGACGGACCTGCCCCAGGACGCAATGCAGGACACGGTGGGCGCGGTCGCCTGGGATTCAGAGGGGAACTTGGCTGCGGGCGTGTCTAGGTCCGCCGGTCGTTCCAGCCTGGCTTTCTTCGAGACGTGGACTTGACTGACGTTTATGATAGCGGTGGGTTACTTCTCAAGTACTCAGGGAGGATCGGAGAGGTGAGGTATCTTCTGCAGAGTGACGGCAAGGACGACGGGTTTGCTGACTGACCCGAGGCCGCAGCGTTTGGAGCGGGATGCTGGGCAGAGCAATCACAGAACGGACAGGCCGGGATGGCTTGCAGCATATCAGGTTCGAATCACCGCACGAATCACGACTAATTCATCATGAGGGGCTCAGGCGCTGGGGAGCATATCATGAGGACTGGACTAGCTCGCACTATCGCTGACGTCCTCCGTCCAAGACAAGACAGCGCAGAGGTCGACGTTCATGACTTGCTGACTAGAGCATTGTCTATTCATTTCCATGGTGAGTATGGATAAATGAATCTCCGTAGATTTATCTGAAAAGAACACAAGTTCCGATTGTGGCACAGGGCGATATGCATCTAAATGCCGGTGTTCTTTTGATGACTAAAGAGGCACACGAGTCGGGAGAGGTCATACGTGCGCTTTACCGGAATGTACGTGTTTCACTGATGATCTCTGATGGATATTCAGCAAGGCTGTGGTGCGCATTCACCACGGAAAGCATGGCGATTGCATATGCGAACTCTAAAACACTTACACCAAAGGTATGGGGAACGCTTCTTTACGAGTTCGGTAATGTAAAAGTGCTGCAAGGGAAAGATTTTACGTCGTCCAAAAACCTCACAACCAAACCTTGCGACGAATACCTCGCCTGTTTATATCACTGCTTTACCCCTCCACGAGTAGAGACGGATTCTGTCGCTGGGAATTGGGCATCTCATCGTGGTAACATGCATGTAGTTTTTTGAACGATTTCAAGCAATCACATGCATGTATTAGCTCTCCGTCCCGCCGTTCGCGGGGCGCGGGGTCGGCCGCACGGCGCCGTTATTGATATTCCCAAGGGGCTGTGAGCTTCGGGAATTTACCAAAGGAGGTGTCGGTCGAGCGGCACTCAGACGTTGGAGCGTTTTCAACGGGAACTTGGTTCTATGTATACATCAAGTCGATGTTACGTGTCATCAGATGTCTTTCAACACAACTCACCTGCAAGTCGAGCAAACAGGAACGGGTTGACAGAAGACTGTTCATTGACGTTAGTGTCTCTGCATATTTTGTAGGCTGGTTGCACGGACTCGACAAGCAGACGGAACAGACGAAGCCAATGTCAACTATGTTCTTGTGACAGAAACATGCCGCTCTGAAATCAATCTTATCTTGCGTTGGTGCGGTAAGAACTTCGCGAATGGACGGCGGGGAAAGGAAAGACATCTAGAATGTTTCCAATGGATTGACCAACGACGCAAGATGAACAATAGGACGTACGATGAAATACTGGAGCAACGCATCGCGACGTTCGAGGTAAATGTACGACCCGTTCGTCAAGTGCGCGGCTTGCTGCAGGAAAACCGTGTCAGATCCATATATCTTGCACACATCGATGGTCACTTTCTATGCCAATGTTTCGGTCACGTCAGCATCATTAACCGGTGAACAAGACAGACCAATTTTTGCGCTGAAAAGATGGAATTCATGATCGGGATATAAGAAGATGACAGGTCCGGGGATACAGATAGGATCAGTATACGTGGGTCCGATACGATGGTCGGGTCTTCGACCACATTCGTCGTAGAACTGGACGGATGTGTGATTCGGTTGATATCTGGCAGCGCTTATCGTGAACGATGTCTTCGTGCGAGACGAGCAAACATACAGCAGAGTGCCTTGGTCAGTGCACCAACCAGCGCGCAGGGTGCTAGTGCCATTTCAACGCAGGGTGTCAGACAGCAACAATGGGGCTTACGTTCTTCCTCCATTTCGCCAAGGGCCTCCATTTCGCGTGTGATCCGCTGGAGGACGGTGGTATCGACCGTCTTGAAGGGTGGGTACGAGTTTGCATCGAGGGGCAGCGCATCGTCGACTAGCGTTGATGTTTCCGTCGAAGAATAGAGCATGACGCTGTTCCGTGGTGTGTACGTTAGCGGTATTCACAGCCGGGCTCTGGGAGTCGTCCCACTGACCTCTTACCAGGCAATGCTCCAAAGACTGCGAGGGTGTTCTCATGCTTGGAAGCGATGTGAGCGTTCAAGAAGGCGAGGAGGTGGGAGAGAAAGGTTTCGAGAGATAGCGGGTACGGATTGGTCGCCTGCGCGGAGAGGTGCCACTGCGACGGAGACAAGTCCACGATGACTGAAAGGTGCGACGCCTTTTCCATCGTCACGACCAGCGACTGTCCTGGTGTGCATTCAAGCTCAAGTCCAAGCGGTAGTAGTACACTGCCACGCCGTACGACCCAGTCTTAATCATGGTCCTCATCGGCTATCGTCGGCGAGCCACAGCTGTCGCCGCCGCCGTGCAAGTATCTCTCTCTCCTTGCCTACATGGCATCATGATGCTGCGGGGCATTCGCACGCAATCAAAGTGCTCGTCATCAAACAGTCCCAAGGCTTTCAATATGAATATGGCGTCCTTCTTGGCCTGGAGGGCGACGATCATCGCGCGCTCAAACTATGTCGCCGGCCATCAGAGGGCCGCTCACGACTATAGAAGGACTAGCGCCATGAAGACTTGTCCGTATCACTCAAGCACCTTCCGTCGTTCCGCTCGCTCAGTTATATGAAATTCAATTCTATTGTTATTCGAATCCTCCATGGCGGATGAAACGGGGTTTCACTTGTATAGCAGCATGGGGAAGTATGCATTGGGGTCGTGTGGTGCGTCGGGTGCACGCTCTGGCCGCCATCGTTTGAACGGTGTGGGGATCTTGGGAGGCAGTTTTGTCTCGCTGTAAATCGGTGATATAGACGCGACGGTAGCAATAGCTTGAGTCAAATCTACGGCATCCGGGGCTTTCGCGGGCACCTCTTTGACTTCACCCTCTTCGGGAGCGGCAATGCTGATGTGGCCATTAGCTAAGAAAAACAACAAGTGGGCATGCATACGACTGAGGGTGGGAGTGCTGGATAAGCAAGGTCGACAGATCTGACTGAGTGACCACCGAAAGCTGAGGGTAGGCTCGCCGAACATCACGTTTCCAGTAGGGATTCTCGGCCGGGTCGGATGCTAGCTCGAGTGTCAGTCGGGTAGGCGTACAATGGTTACATGAGCACCTTTAGTCGCAGGGGTGGAATATTTCTCTGGGCGTGAACCAGGCTGGGGGTATCTGTTCAACTCCGGGATCGGGAGGCCAGAAGAGATTTCGGGATTGACGACCACCACATCGCCTGTTCGGACGTAAGCAACGATGCTCCACGTACCACAAGTCTCGAACGCACGAAATTTCTTCCAAAAGCCCTTTGGATGTACGTGGTAGAGCGTCGACTCTGCAGCTTTTCTGGCCGCCATTCGTGAGTTTGAGGAAACTCGAAGGCAGTGAGCGTCAACAGAGCAAATGACGTAAGCAGATTTCTCGGTTGGAACTCTTCATCTAATAAGCGTTGATGTGAAACCAAGCCCTTTGAGATTGTTCTCAGCCTTGAACGATATGGCACTGTCCAATGAGGTATTTCTCGCCTGCTTGAACGCTTGATATGTTCTTTGCAGACCGGGTGGGACTCGTGGCTCCGGTCCGAACGTGTTCACGTACTGGTTGGAGTTGCTTCCCGCTGGGTTGCGGCACCATTGAGGATATACAATTCTTGGTATGAGATCCTTTCAAGATCGTTTCAGGTGGGCCCAAGAGCTCTCAGAGGGGTGGCTCAATGATGACAAGTCTAGCTTGCGAATTCGCTAAGTAGACGTAAGATCACGCAATGGGGTTATCCCTACCGATGAGTGAAGTTGCTTCTATTTCCTTTCTTTTCCCTCGACTCACAATCTCAGCTATGTATTGCTGGCTGCCGTTATATACGGTCGGCACAAGCGCCAAGTTGACCCACCTTGATTTTTTTCACTGTCAGCCCACTCTGTATTCCAATGGGACTAACACTACATCCACGTCCTATTGACAGCGAACTTGTCAATGACGCCTCTCTGGACGATACACAACTCGTGGACGAGCCCAGGGAATGGGACCTCCATGTCGTCCCTACGTTCACCCCCGAGAGTCTATCAAACCCTACTTCCACCATCATATACCTTCCTCCTCTCTTGTCTTCACTGCCGCAGAATGTCTCTGCTCCACCGGTCTCCATAGATAGACCACCGTTGGTCACGGAGACCCGTCTGCCTGACATTGACCCCGTCTCGCTCTCGTTGCACAAAGCATTGCACCATTTCCGCCCACTCTCCGAGGGCTACGCAGGTCTTCCTTACGCGCTGGCTTTTAATTGGTCAGAGCTCGAGCTCCCAGAAGACGAAGAGCGCGAATGGTATGCTGTTGTCTTCCGCAGTCAACGCAAGAAGGGCAGCGACAGCGGTCGTAAGTAAATTCGTGTCCCGAACTATCAAATGTCTCACCATGCACACAGCGCTCTACGATGCAGACAGACAGGCACATGAAGAAGCAGTTTCCAACGGAGGAGTGAGCCGTCATCTTCGTTTCTTATTCCAGCGTACTGAAGGTGGTTATTCTTGTGATAGCTTATTATGTACTGGTACGGAGTTCCTAACCCAGACACGGGGATGAACCTAGCCACTTGCATCTGGCAATCGCGAAAGCATGCCATTGCTGCGAATTCACGTCCGCACCATATCCGAGCAATGAAGCTTGCTGCTGTCTCGTATGAAGTATATGCCCTAGAACGCTATAGATTGACAAAGGCGAAGGGAGAGAAAGGGATTCTCGTCGAAGAATTCGACGGTGTAGAGTGTGGGTGGTGAAGATTATAGACGTGCAACTATGATGTCGGATATTTACCCTGCTGTTCTTGTTGAAATCATGGATGCTCTTGTAACCTGCCTCACGTATTTTCGCACCAACAAGATCCATGGCGACAATTGACGTCATTCCGAACGGTGATTGTGCATGTTGCGGATCAACGCGGCGTCTTGGCCAATTCAGGTCCCGTCGAATCTTTTGCGGCACATCGCCAGTATAACTTAGTATATGTTACTTGTCACCGTTCGCCGCATCTTGTGAGCCTCCGATTGAATAACGACGGTACGTCCCGCATCTTGAAGACGGGAAAAAGTCGTGCGGAGCAACTCCGAGGTCGTCGTGTGATCGTCAGACCGGGTATCAGAGTACCCGGCGCCCTGCGCCGTGGGCGGTTGTTGGCCTAAGCATTTGCATCTCGAAGCACAGATCGATTGCCAAAGCTAGCTAGAGGTCCCTCCGTAATAGTAATTCGCTGGCCTGTACTTTGGTACGTCACATCCGCCAGAACATGACTCACTAGATGATGCCTCGAGAGCTTTGAGAACTCGGAGGTGGTGCATTCTTATAACGTGACCAGACGCTTAAA
>JBBPOB010000226.1:0-22806 GCA_038091275.1 Tylopilus subfusipes
CATACAAAGTACTAAAATTGTAGAGTAGAGATGTTGCTCAAATAAGTGTCCCAATGACATGTCATTTTGAAATGGTTATATCTCAATCGCATGGCAACCAAATCACATGACTAAGGGCTCATCTTCAGGGCAGGTGTCAGGGCTATTTATGACCCTGCAAGGGTTAGAGCTAATACATTTTAGTTCTTTTGCAAATGTTAAGTCTTTCCAAAATGCTCCAACATTGGGACACTTATTTGAGCCACTGTAGCATACTCAGGTAAGCATTTCTTTATTTCTTCTTCAACATTAATGCTGTTGCTAGAAAACTGTCTTCCCTATCCTTGCAACCCAAAATTCATGGATGGGTGGTTCCATGACTCAAATGATCCTTTTTGCAGTTATATGTATATTCATGAACCTTGCCATGAGGTACCTTCCCCCATTCATGCACAATGTTTCTCTCATAGGAGAGATCAGATGCTCTGCGATCAAATACCCTTTCACACATCCCTTTACATTGTCCACTAGTGATTGAACCTCTGTACTACTATACTACCCAGTGTTCCATTGTGGATGCTCCATGATTAAATACCCTCTAGTAGTTGAATCTGTATACTACCAAATGTTCCATTGTGTGCTTAACCTGTTCCATACATGAGTAGTTCCCAACTTCCCTCAATTACTTGAAAAATTGCTCTGGCATGAAGTGAGTGGCCTAGATGTATCACATGTTACTACTCTATATAAACCACTTCAGCAGAACAACAGTATGCTACTATCCTCCCCTTGTTATAACTCTGTTGAAAGCCTGCTGAGCTGGTGAGTTTGATCAAGAGGTGATTGGATGGTTACTTACTCTCTCTAGAGGTTTGATCACAAGTATCCTGTCAACCCACAGCATGCTTATTGCATGGTAAATCTCCCATTTAAGAAGGGGAACAATGCACAAGTCATTTGCATAGTCCTCCTTCCATAGCCCTGCTCTGAAATCAGCATACAGGTGAAAAGGGTCCTCCATACCTTTGTCTATTGGTAAGTTCCTATGTACTGCTGTGAAGTATTCCTCCCCCCCATCTGCTGACTTGATATCAAAGAGTATGTCAATCCTCCCCAGCTGGAGATCACCTCTGTCCTTGAAGTAGATGTAGTAGTCCATTTGTGATGCCTTGTGAGTTGCGAACTGTATGCAGGATAAACAACAGCACTTATATGCTCTAAACCCAGTCTTCTGATGGACAACTCCTAGGTGCATCAAAGCATCCTCCAATTCCCTAGGTATTATGATCTCTTCATTAGCAGAGTTAGTGTCCAAGCTTGGTCTGTTGCTGTTCACTCTAACTCCATGGAGGAGACTAATGTCTGCATTGAAAGCAGTATTGCCTTGTGTTTCCCTACATTTTTGCAGGATATCACCTGCATGCTTTACAATCATTGCAGCCTCCAGATATTGGAGGATAGCTTTTACCCTTGCACCTACATAGAAATTCAGTAGCATGGTTTCTTCCAGTTCACCTTTTGATTTGATGAGTTTTTCTGAACCTCAGAACTCATGGCCACTCACCCATCTTGTGGTTCATTTTAGTCTTTTGTAACTTCCTAATAATCTGCTCAAAGGGAAGCATCCACCAGCTGTGAATTGGACCATATTTCAGAAGGAATTTGTGGATGTGCATGGCTACATGGTGGTTAGACTTCCAAGTGATGTTTGGAAAGATCGCCTTGACACATTTCACATAAGTGTGCATATAGTTCAAGTACTGCTTCACATGGTTTTCAGATGTGACATGAGACATCCCCCATCTTATGGCCATAGCCAAGAGCATGGTGCTGTGAGCTAGCTTCTTCCTTTGAGTAATCCATATATCATCACCACCATCTAACCCCCACATTTTGTGAAGTGTTACAGGCAGATCAAATTCAATGCTTGATCTCCATTGATCTGCTTTGAGTTTGCCATGAATTGTATCACCAAGGTTGATCAGTGAGCCTCAATGCCAGGTTGGTCTTGTTATCATTCTGAGACACTGCTGAACCTGATTTATCTCATCATCAGTTAGCAGCTCCCACAATTGCATCTGTTTCTTCTCATACTCTCCACTGCATTCCTCTATAAGGTCTTCTTCCACTAGGATCTCATATTCCCTTTTTTCTTGGTCGTCTACCTTCATGGAAATTTGTTGATGACCTGATAAAGATGGTAAGGACTTCTCCAAGTTAGTTATAGTATGATTTGAACAGCAAAGTAGCTCACCAGCAGTGTGCAGACCATATCCTTCTTCATGGGACACTTTAGTGAAGACTCTAGATCTTGCAGTGCATTGCACTTCTGCAGAAGTGCACACAAGACAGGAGCCTGCAGGTGACTCAGCACTGCTTCTGTTAGATTGCCTCTCAAAATCTGTTGCCCTTTCTCCACTTGTATTTGGTCAGCAGGTTTGTGTACCAGTGGTTGGGATCTGTGCAAGGTTTGATTTTCCTGTTTATCAATAACAATCAGATTCCTGAACTGAAACTGCATCAGCCCAAGAAAAAGGTTGTGCATGCCATCAATGGCAAGGAAATAAGTGGGGTTCCAATACAGGAGGTGAAGAAGCTCAGACCAGCATATCCCAGTCTCTTTGAAAATTTAATCTCATTGTTTCTTTGTCTTTGCATCTCTCCACCTAGTGGCAGCATCACAGAATCCCACAAAGTATGTTGCTTCCACCTGTCCATATTGAAGTCTCCAATATCTGACTTTTGCAGCCAGCAGAGGTTACAGAGATGTTGTGAAGTAGGGGCTGCAAAACCACTAATATTGTGAGTAGCTGGCAAGTCACTAATGACTAGAGCAATCATGGATCATACCAGGCAGCTCATAGTGTGAGCAATAGTTTTTGTGAATGAAGTCCCTGCCTTCCAGGATGCTAAGAAGAATTCAACAAGTGGTTGGAGGAAATGATTGATGTCATCCAGAGAAGATTCCTTGGGCCCAGGAATGATGCCCACCAGATAAATGTTTTCTGGTTTGTAATGAAGACTTAAGGGAAGGTTGAGAATAGTCATTGCTATTGAGCCCATGGACTTCTTCTTCCTGGCAGTCTTGTTTCCCAGAGGATTGAACCAGTCTATGGAGAGACTCCATGCCAGCCACAGATTGCTTCTTTTCAATCTGTCCAGGAAGACTTTACCATCAGGACCCAAAATTTTGGTGATCGCTGTTCCATTCTTGATATCTCAGAGCTGATGTGCTTCATTCAGCAGTGTTCCCTATATCAATGCCTCTTTCATTCCTGGGCAACTCAATAATCCTGTCAAAAAATCACTGTAATCCTGAACCATAAAAGGTTTAATTGGGTGGGAAACTTTGATACTGCCATACTTCACTACTCTAACCAGTAGGTGTCCACAAGATTTGCTATCTCTGTACTTTTTGAATGTGCAGCACTCAGGATAAGCACCACCTTCCCTCTTTTTGGAAGGAGGATATGTGCAGCAGCAGTGGGGGCAAGTTGCATAAGTATGGGTGGATGGATTGAGCTCAAATTTTTTGTGGACCATATGTTGACCTGCACAAAAATCATAATATGCTGAGTCATGTACATATCCTATAACCAAGCCCTTCTGGCTATAAATAGCCAATACCATATGCTATCAATCCTTCAAGTTTCATTTGATCACCATCATCCATTCCTGAGATATTTACAAATCACTGAGAACCACTCCAGAATGACTTCTAGTATTATGATCACTAATTAGACTAGCAAATATTATGTAGTAGGCACAGATTACATGCTCTCAGGTCACCTGACTGTATAGCCACTAAAGCATATGACCCTTGCCTTACCTAGAGTGCTGACATAATTGCCACTCAGACACAGCATTAGATGAATAAGTGCATATCATTTCCATGGACCCTTAATAAGACCAGATTTGTCTTGGCCCAAAAAGAGTCAGATTAAATCTAAGGTTCAGATCTCAAGTCGAAGGTTATACACAGCCCCATCAGAGCTATGCAATGATGACCCTGAGCACTGCCCAGCATAGCCCACTAAGGCTATGCCTGTCAATGTTGACATGAGAACCATTCCCACCATCAATAAATGGCATTATTAGCTCATGCATTGCCTCTGTGATTTCTATGCCTACACAGCCTCCTGTAAAGTAGCATATAAGGAGGGCTGATGCGCTGATAAGATAAGATAAGATCCCCCCCTCAGAGCGGAGATTAGATCTTCACTAAGGATTAGATAATAATACTTATACTAGTTCAACCTTGTATATGCTCTTTCCCATCTTTGACCTAGCACTAAAGCAGAAAGCTAGTACTAAAGAGGAAGGCTTACTAATCAGGCACTTACCTGATTATATAAGCTACACTTACTGGATAACCACTCCAGCAGAAAGGCAATTGTAACCTAGATAAATCTAATCTAGGAATATCTAGTAACTATTAACACACACTAGCGTAAATCATTACTCCAGTTTCCCAATAAAGAGGTTTATTACTAAGCCTTATTGAGTGCAAACTGAGTGAACCTTAAGCAAATTTTCTCACACTTCTCCCCACCACATTTGATAACTAACTCTTACACAAAGTGCCTCTTGATATTATTCCTAGATAAGTCTTGTTAGGCTTCCTATAACTCAACAACTATCAGGCATTAGGAACCAACTATCTCAGAAATTACTACACCTGGTAACCTTATTACTAAAACTTCCCATACAGCCATAGCTCCCATGCTTCAAGCAGGAAAGGATATGGAAGCTTAGATCCTTGCCAGTCACAGTGTGATTAGCCACATACGTACACCAATTGCTAATAGATATTAGCTCCACCAACACCACAAGCTAGGAAGAAGCCAACCCTATTTTCTGAATAGATTATTCAAGATTGGAAGAATGACTGGGGATCCAATTAGCTAAGTTTCTCACTCACTCACTAGCAACACTATTGTTTGATCTGGTAGGTGTGTTGTCCATCACCAGCTTATAGTTAGATTGGGCCCAGAGGGAAGATAGAAGAGTCCCCTAGTATCCATTCATCTTTCCCTGAACAACGACAATGTATGTCACTGGGAAGGTATTTGCCACCTGATTGACTTTTTGTCTCTGTAGTTGGGTGGCCATAGATCATGGTGAGTAAGAGATTTAGCAAGCCTAGCAAGGTATTGCCCCAAGGGCATGTGATATGGCTGAAAACACTTAGAACAAGTGTGATGAGCATGGACAAAAGAATAGTAGGGTTGGCATTATGGAAGCCATGGTGAGGTTTACATTCTACCAATAGATGAATATCAAAGATATGACCACTAAAGGTGTCTCACCAGTATGAACTATCTCCATGGCTTGGCTCTTTTGATTGCTGTCCTCTGGAGCCCAAGCCTCCAAGGTTGTTTTGACACTTTCCACTGCCACAGAAATGTTACACATGTTTTTGGCCAATTTGTTGTAGAGCAGTTCACTTGCTTCATTCCCTGTGATATCTAGGTGCATGATCTTTTTACTATTCTCAGCCAGCCAAATTTTCTCCTCTTTCAGCTTTTTCAAGACAATTTCCTACATTCCTTGGACATCTAGACCCTCCACCAATGTGGAAATCTTCTTCATTCACTCATGTAACTTGTGGTCAGTGATGGCAAGCATAGCAAAGGTCTTGTCTGGACTACTGTTGAATCATAGCAATGGAGCTACACTCTGTATAGTATTTGATGTCATGGCTGCTGGTGTGGAAATCTGATATTCTGGAGCCAAGGTTTTGTTTTGCAGGGTCATCTTGAAGATGTCCAGAGCTGCATTCTGTACAATGTTGGATGTCATGGCCACTGGTGCGAAAATCTCATGCTCTAGAGCCAAGGTTTCATCTTGCAGGGTCATCATGAAAATATTCCATGAGAGTTGGTCAATGGATATGCTCTGTAATATGTATCATCAGATATCTCTTGACCACCATGCATCCCTGACTTGCCTCTGACATATTCTCTACTGATAGCATACCCATCATCTTGCAAAGATGTGTCTACTCAATCATCATTGAGTGATCTGCTGGTGATAACCAAAGAAATGAAGAATATACATCACTAGATGCTGCTCCAAGGCTCTTCTGGCTCTTCAAACTAGACTCACTGAGGTCATTGCACTGGTGGTTCTGTTTTTCTTCCTTGCTAACTTCCCTTCCTGCCTCTTCACAGATTGTGCAGATGCAGAGGACCATAGCAGGGAGTGAATGGCAGTCAATGCTATGGTCAAAAAATTGTGCAGTCTGTAATATATACATATACATTGCATGATGGACTACAACAACCTCCATAAGTGATTTACTAATGAACCTTAGAAGAGGAGTCTACAACAAGAGGATTTCAACACTGGGTAGTCATCTTGGCAACCTGCTCTTCTCTATTCTCATATGGTGTGGCTACATTGTTTCTTCTTTAGTCAATCACATCATAATAGACCTAACAACCTTTATTAATCTGGGTAGTACCTTCACCTAGTAATCCTGCTCACAAGCCTGCCCTCCAAAATGGTTGTTGTTGTGAGTGGTCAATCTATCTCTCTCTGGCCGAAGTTAACAGTGGTGCCAGCATTGCACCCATCTTGTTCCAGCCACCAAGGTACCAGCACCTAAACACAAGTGTTCCACATCAAAAGAAAGCACATATCAATCTTTATATGATTTTTCTCTTTTTGACTATGTTGGTGCCAGTGTTGTACCCATCTTGTTTGTATACTGTAAGAAATAATAAGCACCCTTTTTGTGGTTGCTCTGCTCTGTGTTGCATGTCACTTGGCACATTGGGGCCTGCAGTTGGCTTTGGTTTCATTCATCCTGATATAACCAACCTCTGACTGGCCCCCTAAGTGGCCCTCTGAGTGGATCACTTATAATATTCCACAACATAGTCAAAATCTGTTGACAAATATATATTTACAAACTATTCTTGTAATGTAGTCTGAATGTGTTTTTCTCATGCTCAAGCTTGGTTGCCATGCCAGAGTTAGGATTAGATCTCCAATATGTTCCATGGATATACCTGGCAACAAATGCTATCTCTGTTATATGAAAATAATAAATATTTTATTTAGAATAAGTGCTGAAATATGTCAGTGGCACAAACTCAAAGTTATTGTATGTAGCTAAATTGTTCTTCCTCTTATGGAAGTATAAGTCTGTGTGACTGAGTGAAATACATTTTCTAAATATGTTAAACAATATTTATTGATGATTTTTTTATTTTCTGAGATGGAATTTGTTTAAGACTATAAATCAGCCAAGTTGTCCAAACTTATCCAAGCTTGCCCAGCATGCAAGGACTATCACATTGAGTCACATTGTCACAATTGTCACACTTCCACTTTCAGAATACTTTCCTATTTTGTACCACCTTCTGTTTTCGTACATATCATTCATCTACTATGTCCCTATGCATGAGCATAGGCTGCACTCTCTTGCATGCAGAGCAAGTTAAAAAATCCTATAGCAATCTCAAATGTGCCCACAAGCTTGCCTGAAAAAGCTTGGACTATTCTACACAGGCAACCTGGCATACCCTTACCACACCATGTCTAAAAAATTGCCATAATCAAATACCATACCCATGATAGCTGGATTCAGCAGAGGCCTTCTTGCTCAGCCTCAACTGTACTGTAATTGCTGGAACAGGATCTGAAAAGAGTCTTGCATTTGTAATGCCATCAATGATATGTCCTAAGAAGGTTCTCAAGGTGATTTCTCCTTTGAATTCACTTGAATCAGACCAGGTCAGTTTCATCTAGTAATTATCTATTATAGTCAACTATATTAATATTATATTTGAGTAACACCTCTCTCCATCTGGTTGATTTCCTGCAGCTGAAACATGCTTTGGGCAACAATGGACCAGAACTTGTTGGAGTATGTATTGATGCTGACCCCTGGGTAGCTTCTTGCTTGCCTACTGGCTCATCACCTCTGGGTATGGCCAATTTCCCCATAACTGGTGGTTGCATGTCCAGATCAACAATGTCACATGACTTGTACAAACACACTGTGCAAGTTGACCTTAAATTGCACAAGTTCTGTTTGCACACCCATTAATTCTTACTCTTCTTCACTCTCACTTTACCTGATGTTGACTTTTCTGTGAGGCAGGACTGCAGCCTGCATTGCAAAAAAGTCTGTCATTTTTAGGTACATGTTTCATTGGCATTAGATACCTTACTAACCCTTGCCCTTTCTTCTTTTGCCATGCAGGTACTCTTGTTACTGCAGTGGGAACTGCAGACCAAATAATTAGATTTGTACTCAGTTGCCATAATGTTACTAACCTTGTTATTTCCCATTTTCTATACAGGTTATTTGTTTTGCACTGCAGGATTGGTGTGTCAGAATGCTAGTTCTGCTCCTGCTTCCTACACATTCTCTTCATGGACCCATGTGTTGGGATGTTAGTCCTGCTCCCATTTCCTGCATGTTCTCTCCTCTTAAGTAGGAGTGGCTCCCACTTCCAATACTTTGGGCTTGGGTTATCACACTGAGACATCTATGTATTGATCTTCTAACTTATTGTATTGTGGTATTCTAACTATATCATGTTGGCTTAGTACATGATGTTGTAACTATCATAAGCTTACTAACTCTTTGCATCACAGGTGTGGTTACCCTTTCCAATTATGTACTTGGCTGTGATTCAAATGCTGACTTGCTTCTTCCAGTTCCCAATCAGTGGCTTCATAGGTGACATTGTAACTATTGTAAGCTTACTAACTCCTTACATTGTAGGCATGGTCACTCTTGCTGGTTACTCAGCTGCTATCTTTCATGGAAGGTTCAGGTGTTTGTTGGTTGATTAGTAGGCTGAGATATTGTTCACCTTTTACTTTTTTCATGTACTTTTGCCCCCTCAGCCAGCTTGACAAGGGGAGGGCCCCCTCTTGTCAATCTGGCCTTGACTTTTATTATTCTTTCAGCTTGAAAAAAAAGAATGAAGGTGCTTCACTACAATGTAACCTTAGTAATACTGGTCTGTATAATATGGATGCTTGCAGAATGCTGTTAGTATGAAATTATGTTATGTTGGCATTATGTTATTGTTTGCTGCATCCACAAAGCCAAAACTAAACAATGGAACTTGTCAAATTTCTTTTTGCCTATCATTTTGCATCATGGCAGATGCTGAAACTTGTCTGCAAGAAGAGGTTACTGTCAGCTTATTGATTCATCTGTGTAAAGTTATAAGCAATGTGGTGTTTAGTCCTATTGTCAAAAATGAACAACTATCTGATGAAAAACTTCATAAACCAAGGTGGGACTTCACTCTGTTAAATCATGCCTTTTCTTACATCCAGAATTCAGAATGCAAGCTCAAGCCTTGTTTGAAGTATTAATGATTGAAGGGCTCACTTGTCATCTGGATGACAACACCTCCACCCCCACCAAAATGGAAGTGAAGAGGTGCATGGCTGTAATTGCTGCAGCTTTTCTGAATCCTAGTGAGTTTGCTTTGTTTTGAAGGCTGATTGGACAACATTGCACTGCTCATATTACTTCCACAGTTCATGTGCCTTGGGATTATGATAAGTTCATAGACTTAGAAAGAAAACACTGGTCTGATCAATTCTTTCTGAAAGCATTAGTGGGAAAAATCATGTGTCCTACCACTATAGTGGATGTGCATGGGAGAATATTGGTTTGATATCTTCCTTCCCTCCTTCTCCCTAGTCAAGTGGTGGGTTTTCCTAGTTGCTGATCCAGGTCTGAGTAATTTGAATCTAATTCCCTTTAGACCCAGCTCAATAAGGGCATTGCATTGTTAAAGAGGCCACTGAGTAGGAAGGTGGATAAATCCTGGAGGACCAAAGGGTTTTTAGAACCCTCAAACTCCATTCTAGGCTCAGGTAAATTATCCATCTCAGTAGGTACATTTATGGTAGGATACAAGGTATGCATTCATCAGTTTAATAATGCCATGCCAACAACCTAACCATTGGTTAAGAGGCTCCAGAACTCTATTGTCCCTTTTGCCATCCTTTGTGACTCTGCTGTCCAAGAATGGCTAAAGAGTATACAGTCAGTGAAACATCTCCTTAATGCAGTTCTGTAAGTTGTCCACCCAGAGCTATGGAACATAATTGCATCAGCTAGCTAGCAGCTTGCCAATCAACTTTCATTCTCTATTCCTTGTTGGCTCACAGTGTTTACAGGTGTTGACCTTATTGTTAATAGGGTGATGGAACCCCATGTAGACTCTAGTGGCACTACCACATTCTACAATCATTTACTTAGCCTTGACATGAATCATCAGGCCAACCTTCAGCTGGATGACCTGGATGCAGAGCTGGCCTACTCAGAAGGTACCAGTATATTGCTTGCTGACAGAGTGTTGATGCACTCTGTGCCTGCCTGGGCTGGGGGTGAAAGGGTTGTGCTGGCCTGTTATGCCAAGGATGACATCCTGTATTGCTTAGGTTGTGTGCAACCCTTGTTGCCAACCAAAATGGCTTGGTGGAAGAGTCATGGATCAGGGTTATAGGGTTACTAAGCCTAAGTCTGTAAATAATTTAGTTCAGTCTCAGTTTTAGATTCAAGTATAATTTAGTGATTGAGTTACATAGTTGATATAATCAACACTGCAGTTTGTTCTGCATTAGACTTAGTGCAATCCTATAGCCAATGCACTTAAGTGAAATTGGATGGTCACAAAAAATTTGTGGACCAAAATGTCCCACACTCCTCAAAAGTCCAAGAGAGCCAGATATACAACTCACAGATCTAATGGTGCATCACACCAGCTCCAAACTAGGACCATGGTGGTTCTTACTTCTATAAGGACCAGAAGGGGAAAGCTATGCTATCAAGAGGTCAATGCAACCTCATACTATACATCTTTGGAGTTTTCAGATGAGGAAAAGAGTAGCCCTAGAAGAAAAAATCAAAAGACCCCTTCTGTCTATCAAGGGACAACTTCTGCTAAGTGTCTATCTGAAGCAAGGGATTTCTGGAAGGATGGTGAACCAAATACATCATGAAGAACAAAAGTATGTACCTATCCAGCCCAGCATGCAAAAGATATCCATGTAGTGTAGACACAGAATGACTATCTCTTCAAGTGGATTTCTTGAAGATCCTGCTATCTCAACATCATTTTACAATCAGAGGCTCCTCTCCAGCTTCCTCAGAATTGCACTAGTTGTGCTAAAGCTAAGGAAATCATATGGTGCACATCCTGCTTTGCAAATCATGCCTGATGTGGTTCTTGTGCTGTCAAGGCTCACTGCTCCCTCCCTTTTCATAGGCTTGAGCAATGAAATGGCCATTTCTACAACAGGGTTAGTCTTCAGGATTTGGGTTATACCTTGTATCTGGGACATGGGGGAAACCCATGTTCTTTGGAAGGTCTGAAGAGGATATCAAGCATGTCCTCACAGTATTTTACTGTGGTGGACTCAGCTGGGATTTTTATTCACATAATAAAATGGCATCAATGCAATAGGGCCACCCAAGAGGACAAGCACCTTCAATTGCTTCGAGGGTGACTCTTTCCAGCCACCATCACCAATCCTCAAACTGCCTTGACCTTTGATGTGCTGGAAGAATTCCTTATTGATTCCCTGGAATGCAAGATTTCTGCTTCCAGCTTCTATCAAAAATTAAGAAGGATGACCAGCAGTGCTTTTCCAGATTCAGTTCCTGTAGAATTGTTCATATTTGAAATGACTAGAACTCACTTAAGAGCTGATAGTCAACTTGGCACAAGGAGGACTAGGAATCAGTGATCAGACAAGAGAGTTATGGGAAAACTCCAAGTGAACAAGAATGGGAGTCCAGTCATTCACCTGAGCCTTTATATACTATTCTAAGGTTTGTACATGTGTATAGTAGATCTAAGATATCCTGTGTCTTACAGTGACTCCAAAAACTGTTCCAATAACTAACCCTAACACAGTGAGTGAAGCACACTGCAATCACCCATGGGAATTCCACTTAGGTATAGGGAGACGGAAGGTAGTACCTGCCAATGGCTACAAACTGAGCCAAATATCACGTGATTCGGTTCAGTAACGGCAGAGATACATCCATTTTAAAACAGGAACACCATTGGAACAGTTTTTGGACTTTTGTAATAATGAGGGTATCTGGTATATACTAGTACTTGGTATAGCCTCCTTTTGCTTTAAGCACTGCCTGAACCCTCCTAGGCATGCTTTCAATCAACTTCTGACACTCCTCAACTGCTATCTTCTCCCACTCTACCTCAATCCCATTCCACAACTCATAAACTCCATTAGGGGGGGTTTCATACTCTGCAAGCCTCCTCTTGAGGTAACCCAAGAGATGTTCAATGGGGTTTAGGTCTGGAGACTATGCTGGCCATATCATGGTCCCAAAATCCTGCATCTCTAGCCAGTCCTTCACCTTTCTACAGGTGTGCTTGAGATCATTGTCTTGCTGAAAAATGATGTCAGAAGGATTGAGATCATAAAACTGCAGAGAATCTAGCAGTTCATCCTTCAAAATCTGAAGATAAAGATCCCCATCCATCCTACCATCAATCTTAGCAGCATAGCCAACTCCTTGCCAAGTCATACACCCCCATATCACCACAGAACCTCCTTCAAATTTGATTGTACCTTTGCACTAACCTGTCACTAAGCCCCTTACCTGGCTTTTTCCACACCCATTTGCATCCATCTGACCCTAGGCAATTGATTTTGGTCTCATCAGACCATACCACCTTCTTTCAATCCTCCACAGTCCAATCCTTGTGAGCATAAGCAAAGTCCAAGCAAGCCTTGCAATGTCTAGCAAATAGTAGAGGGTATTTGGACTTGACTACAGCTTTCAACCCAGTCTTTTTGAGGTGGTTGTGAATAGTATTAGGGTGGAGAGGCTGATTGATGATATTGGACAGCTCTTTGGTGACTTGAACAGCATTTTCAGCTTTGTGAGTGGAGATAAGATGGACAGTATGATGAATATTGGCAGAGGAAAGCTTGGATGGATGACCTCCAAGAGATTTCTGAAGGTCAGAACACTCCTTAGAACAAAGCCTGGATATAGTAGCAATGCCAACACCAGTACTGGATGAAATAGAGCAAACAGAATGACCAGCATTAAGCTGAGAAAGGATGGTTTTCTGTTGAGTGGCAGAGAGAGATCATATAATGGTAGAAGTTGAGAAAAAAGAGGTATGGCAACATTTTCAGACTCAGACACAGTGTTTATATGTATATCCTTATTTGTAGCACCAAACAACAACAATTATCCCCTAATTTGACTAAGATTCTATATATCATTACAAAAGTCCAAAAAACTGTTCCAATGGTGTTCCTGTTTCAAAATGGATGTATCTCTGCCATTACTGAACCGAACCATGTGATGTTTGGCTCAGTTTGTAGCCATTGGCAGGTACTATCTTCTGTCTCCCTAGACCTAAGCGGAATTCCCATGGGTGATTGCAGTGCGCTTCATGCACTGTGTTAGGATTAGTTATTGGAATAGTTTTTGGAGTCACTGTATCTTAGAGTTGAGGATCTCAGAGATCTCAAACTCTGGTTCTCCATCTACTTTGATCAGAGGAGGTGGAGGTTGTACCCTATTTGGAATAGTGTTAGGTATGGAGGGTTCTAGTTGTGAAATGTGGAAAATAGGGTGTATGGATTTCATGGAGTTGGGAAGATAGAGTGTGAAGGAGTGGGTACCAGCCTGAGTGATTATCATATAAGGTCCTAAGTTCTTCTCAAAGAGCTTTTTGAAGGGTCTGAAGTATTTAGCCTTGACAAAAACCTAATCTCTAACTTTGAAATCTGGAGTCAGAGTTCATTTGACATCTGCAGGACCTTGATATCACTGTTGTGCATGGGTCATCTCCTCTTGGAGGAATTGGTGAAGAGAGTTGAGGTCAATGGAGTAGTCTCTAGCTTGAGTGGAGGTTAGATCATGTTCAGGGTATACAGTAATATTAGGATGATAGCCCTTACTAGCAAAGAATTGCAATACTCTGGTGGTTGCATTCAGAGTGTTATTATAAGCAAACTCTGTGAGTGGCAGGAGTTCAGACCAGTTGTCCTACTGGTAGTTACAATAGGTGCATAAGTATTGCTCAAGGGTTTGGTTCATTTGTTCAGTCCAGCCATCACCTTCTAGGTGATAACTGGAGGTGAAGTGGAGACAGATGTCAAGGGCCTTTCCAAGTAAGTGGAAGAAATGAGAGATGAATTCTAAACCTCTATTGGAGGTGATGTGGGAAGGAACTTCATGTTTTGAAAATACATGAAGGAGGAAGAGCTTTGCAAACTCTGGAGATGTGATCATGTCATAAGTTGGAATGAAGATGCAATGTTTTGACAGGTGATCTACCACCACTAATATAGCTATGAATCTGGAGGATGGAGGAAGCTGTTCTATAAAGTCCATGGAGATGGAGTTCCAAGATTTCTTGGGAATAGGGAGTTGTTTTAGGAACCTGTAGGGCTTGTATCTAGGAACCTTTGCATGGATGTAGGATGTACAGGAGGAGACATACTCTTTGACAAATGTCCTGATTCCTGGCCAAGTGTATTCATAATGTATTAGTTCTAGTGTCTGATTCTGGCCAAAATGTCTGAAAAGAGGGTGGTTGTGCTTGTACCAGAGGACCTGAAGACAAAGGTTATTAGAGTCTGGTACATAAATTTGGCTGTCTAGATGGAGGAAACCATTAGCATCAGTAGACCATCTGGAATCTAGGGGCTCAGAGGTGGACATATGGATGAAGGTCAGAGAGTTGAAGGGAAGGGTGGATAGGATATCTTTGTAAAGAGCCTTGGCATTGAAAAGTATACTAGCTTGGAGTACTGGAGCTACTAGGTAAGTGGCTTGGAGGAACAATGCAAGCTGCTCTTGGATGAAGATAGGTCAGAGGTTATAGGGGTTGATGTGAGCATAGTCTTTATCCCCCTCTTTGGAGTAGACATTCCAGTATCTAGTCAAGGCATCTGGCTTCTCACCAAGCTTCCTAGGGCAGAAGTGGACAATCAGGTGGAATTGGCATAGAAACTCCAACCAATGGACTTGCCACTGAGTCAGGAGTTTGGTTGTAGTGAAATACTCCAGGTTTTTGTGATCTGTGATAACATCAATTGAAGTTGTGGAGCCTTCAAGGTAGTGTTGCCAACTTCAGAAAGCTTCATGAATGGTGAGTAACTTCTTATTGTGTGTGTTATAGTTGAGCTTCAAAGCTGCTAAAGTCTGAGAGTAGAAAGCAACAGGGTGGATTTAATCATTTGGGCAATGAAGGGAGAGAATGCCAGTGATGGCATAGTTGGAGGCATCACTTTCTATGATCATTGGAGTGGCTGGAACCCAATTGGTGAGGATAGGAGCTGTAGTGAAGGCTTCCCTCAATCTATAAAAGGTGGAGTAACAGGACTTGTCTAAATTCCATGGAGTAAGTTTGTGGGTGAGTCAGGTTAAAGGAGTGATGATATTGGAGTAATTGTCTATATCAAAAGAGATCATTTTAATATCTGAACAAAGAGTTTGAAACCTTTCAGGCAAGAGATTCTTGGTAAATAAAGCTGTTTCAATATAGAAGAGTTCAATCTTCTGTGTATCATTAACACATTTCCAAATGTAATGTTCAGGAAGTTTGATGTGTTTTGAACAAGCTTCAACTGCTGGATTTGTTGCCAAAAAGATAGCTTCTTGGTTATCACAGAATAAAGGGATTTTAGGAATGTCAAATCCTATTTCTTTAAAAAGTGATTTTAACCAGGATATTTGTTTCACTGTTTCAGATGTGGCTTTGTACTCAGCTTCAGTAGACAACAATGAAATTGTCTTTTGTCTTCAAGAGATCCAAGACATAGGTCCATTAGCAAGGAAAATAATGAAACCAGTTGTGGATTTTCATGTTTCAAAATCCATAGCCCAATCAGAATCACAAAATGCCATAAATCCCAATTTGGATTTACCACCAAACTTTAGTGCCATGTTCTTGGTTGAAGCCAAGTAATGAACAATATATAAGGCACATTTGTAATGGTCTTCTGATGGGTTAGCAGAAAACTGTGACATTTTGATGACTGCAAATGTGAGGTCTGGTCTTGTTCCAAGCATAATGTAGAGTAATGATTCAATGACTGATTGGTATCATTGTCTTAGTCCAGGATTGGGATCAGTGTCAATTTTGGTTGGATTATAACCTGTTGGTAAAGGTGTCCTTGCAGACTTTGTTGAAATCATGTTGTCTAACTCTAGATCATTCTACTTCAGACTTCTTATCTAGTGGTCTAGAATGACACATGATGATGACATGATTGTGATTACTCATAGCCAATAGGATCACATACATCAGTAAGCCAATTCTCTTGGCATGATGTCATAGGATTATAAATCCTTCTACAATGTTCCATCGTGTTCCACTGCCGTTACTATACATAGGTAAAACCTATATTAGGTACATGGTCCGTGCACCATTCCTGTAGTATATAAACTGGTGGTTTCCCCCAGTATAATCTAAGTGGCTCTTGACCTCCTACAAGTCAGATCCACTACACACTCTCCACTCTACTATCTCCCTCTTGGTCAAACACTCAGTGAGTATTCCCACTGACTATGCTGGTGCTAGCAATTAGTTTCATTAGGTTATGAGCCCTGACCCCAGATAAGACATATGGTATTACACCTATAATCCCTGGACTGGCGTTCAATCTACCAGGAGGGTTGAGTCCTTTGTGGCTCTGCCTAAACCTGTTCTTCTTCTTCATAACTGTGACGTTCATTCCAAGCTGGTTTCAAACTGCTTGGCTTGTCCTTTTTGGACATGGAATGATTGTGATCTTTTATTATCTTTCATCAGAACAAGGACAGCATATTGGTGTTCAAGTGCAAACAGCTAACACGATTCATACTTTGGCATACCAGGTTCTACCTTTGGAAAACCAAAGACTTTTGAACCATCAACCACCTCCAATCTATTTGGTGAGTCGGAACGACCTTTCTCAGTATGACATCCTCTTCGCACCTCCGATATACTTGAAACGGGATCCTTTACCCACTCTAAGACTTGAAGCACCACCACCTCCTTATCAGAATCTGGTTAACCAGACCAAAAGGAATCATCAAACTTGTTTAAGGTGTTGGAGTATCAGAAATGGTCAACCACCCTTGAACAATGATAAGTTCGATGAGGCAGTTCATCCAGTCCTTCAACTGCTCTTACGAGCAGGAGCAATGGCTGACAAAAACCTTATTCCAGAACATGCCGTCCCTCTACACTGCCCAAACCTTTCAGGCCCAAATCCAATTGGTCCAAGAGCGCCCCCTAACCCAATCAGATGCGAACTACATGTCACATTTGCAGGCAGGGACTCGAGCAAGGAGGCAGGAGAGAATGGATTACCTGTTGAATCTGGAACTCTTGGGCTGCAAGGCCCAGATCGTCCCTGTTCTCTATAGTGATCTGTTTGGCCCTGATGCAGACAACGACAAAGTCTTCATTCTGACCATCTACGAAGGGGAAACTCTCGCTTCCACTCTGGAAGGAAATGGTCTTGTTGTTGTGGATGCAAAGGCTAACGAGCACCCTCATGAAAACCTCCTTCATGGGAATGATTATGAGGCGATCTCTGCAGATCTCTGGAGTTTACACTCTAGATTTCCAATTGACTGGATTAGGGAAGTGGATTTGTTGGATCCCAACAACATGCCATTTCCCAATGCCAACCAGTTGATGGATCGCTATTGGGATGTTGCGAGGGTCACTGTATGGAATTATTGGTTTGATAAAGCTGCAAGGTTGAGATGGTTTAGATTCACGAATGCATTCATATTTAAAGAGATCGAAACTTCTAACGACCGGTTGTCTTAGCTCTTACAGGCCAAGATTGATAGGTTGCGCTGTACAGTCACAGGATTAGTGGCAGCTCTTCAGAAGCATAATGCCCAGGCTGGGATGGTCGAAAGACCTCCACTACCAGCGGTCGATCCTGGCCAATGCTTGGTATGAGTGTGGGAAGAAAATCTGGAAGAACCCAGTGATGGAAGAGCTCCTAAAAGAGCCTGGCCTAACCGAGGAACTGGTAATGATCTTCCCACTTCCAGTAGTTGCAGGCAGTCATTACGTCTGCAACGTCCTGCCAAGCCAAGGGCAGCGAACTGAAACAGCGTTTAGCAATTTCAAACTCTTACTTTGTCACTTCTCGCAGAATCTATTCTTGCCTTATACTGGACATGACGAAAAGTCATTTACCATTAAGGATAAAACTTTCCTCAATTACCATTACTTCGAAGAACTCAACTTCAATTTAATGGAGGAAAGAATAGAGAAGTCCAAACCTTTTATAAGAGTTATGATTGTTGATCCTTCTCTCATTATGATGCCAAAATCACCCCTTTCTCCTCACCCTTATGTTCCATTGAAAACTGATACAGTTACTGAATATCTTGTTCTCGGTCTATTATAGATATGTTGAAATCTGAATCTGGAATTACCAAGAACATTTTGATTCTCACAGGAAAGGACAACTACAATTCATGGATTCAAATCATGAAGTCCTACCTCATGACACTCAAAGTCTGGTGCATTGCATCCGGACAATCTGTTTTTCCAACAGACGTTGCTAATCAGGAAACCTGGATGGAGTCTGATCTCCAAGCAAATGGTGTCATAGGCCTGTACATCAAAGAAGAACTACATGTTCACATTTCAGATACCTATAATGCCAATCACGCTTCTTTGGCTCACACCACCCTTGAGACACTCAAGGCTCAATTCACTACAACTGGACCAACTGGCCAGTTTGCCACCTTTCACCAGATTATGCAATGGCGAGCGACTGGCAATGACGAATCCAGAAAGCCAATGAAGATGTCGGTGCACTTATCAAAGTTGGAGACTTTGTTCTCCGACTTGACAATTGCTGGGCTGGATCTTCCAGCAAACCTCTGGGCGATGATCATGTGCACTGGACTCCTGAAATCTTTCGATTCTGTCATCACAACCACTGTCCATACCAAGGCAACAGCAGAGTTCATCATGGTGAATTTGAAACCAATGGTATATGCCGAAGAAGAAAGAATAGTTGACAGATCGTTGGCTAACTGGCTGCAAGTGGGAACTTCTAAGTTCAAACCACACAAACAGTCTGGATCATCATCTGGTGGTTCCTTCTCGAAAAAGGAATGGTGCCAAAAGTGCCACAGAACCAGTCACATGACCGAACAACACCAAGATGACTACCAATGTCCTGCTAAGCCTAACAATAAATGTAAGGCTCCTTCTGATTCCACCCCCCAACAATTGAAGCCTGCAAAAGGAAAAGCAAAAGCAAAAGCAAAGGCTATGACTTATGTCGTAGAATCTTTGGAAACTGTCTCGGAAGATACTGAGATGGAACTTCTTACCAACAAAGTTGGTAACTTTCTTTTAAGCTCTTTGTCGGCTGCTATCGATGAATACAAAGAAGCTCTCAATTGGGGTGGTAATGAAGATGACAACTATCCAGTTACAAAAATACCTTGAATTGGTGGGGACCCAGACCAGTCCTTTCAAAGGAAGTCCTTCTGACTTGAATCCTCAGTCTGAAGGACTAGAAACCTCGAAGGATGTAGTGGTACTTGGAGAAGTCACAGTAAATGTTGGAAGAACCAACAAAGTATGGATAAAACATGAAAAACTGATCAAACAGTTCACATACGGTGGATATTGTCGGAATGCGCAAGCGTGCGCACAGCCAATCACGTACCAGTCCATTGCTTGGACCATATTGTATAGCTCCAGATGATGTACCACACAACGCACACACAGCCCGACATCTCAGATTACTTACGTGCTCTCTTGGATATGATACATTCTGTTTCTATTCAGTTGTCCCTACATTCTTCACTTACCCCATTAGTTAGTTAGTTTGTACCTACAAGTACTTAACAGCCCCGTTTGCAGTTGTCACCTCAGTCCGTCTGCCCTGCAAACAACTGAGCGCTCTTGTTTAGTCTTATAGGTTATGAGCCCTGCTGCTTCGTGTTAACAAACCAGATCTTACCAATGTCGTCCACTGTCCCTGTCACCACCGATATGCTCCCTAGCAATGTGCCCAAGCTTGACGTCAAGGGCACGAACTGGGCGATATTTGCCTTCTGTTTTCAGACTGCCGTCAAGGCCAAAGACATGTGGGGCCATTTTGATGGAACCACAGCCAAACCGATGTTCGCCAGCCTGATGACCACTGACGAAGTTGAGCAACAAAATAAATGGCACAAAAACAAGGGTATATCAAAGCATCTGCTTACCCAGCATATCCCCGACTCAACAGCACTAAAGATCCAGAAGTTGACCACTGTGAAGGAGATGTGGAAGGAGATTGAGTGGGAGTACACTAAAAAAGGGGCTTATGCACAAACAGACCTGTGTACCCAATTCCTTGAGTCTCAGATGCTGAAAGGTGGCAATGCCCGCCAGTTCTTGGATGACCTGCAGACCAAGCAAGAGGAACTAGCGTCAGTAGGAGTGGATGTTGACGAAAAGGATTACCATTCAACAATCATCAAATCCCTTCCTCCACACCTCACCAACTTCACATCGACTCGGCTCGCCATTGCTCGCCTATATGCTACATCAAAAACAATCGAACCTGATGTTCTGATCTTGCTCATCAGTGAAGAGGCAGAACAACAGAAGACGAAACATACCGGTAGAAGTGATGTGAAAGATCATGACGAGGCAATGGCTGTAACGTCATCCACAGGGTCACAAGGATGTGGTGAGGATGTGGATCCTCCTGCAGCACCCAGTTGAAGCGCTTGTGCTGGAACTGTGGATCAGATCAGCATCTAGCTGCAAAGTGCAACAAACCGCCCAAGAATAGCGAAAAGAAGACGACTCACACGGATAGCGCCAATGCTGTGATCAATGACACTGATTCCAAGGATGGAGTATTCGGGGTTATTGAGGATGACAAATCACTCCCTGATCTGATGTCGACAGAGTCAGATAGCGACAACAAAGACAAAGACATATCTGGCAGAGCACAGGAAGTCTTCAACAATGACGACGATGACTGGTTCTCAGTCACCGGCGATGATAGCCCGTGGGGCTGTGGATGGGACAAGGAAGAGCCTTGAGTGCATGAAGCTGAAGACAAGACGTCTAGCAGCTGTGCTGGCCCTTCACCCAATGCTGAGAATGACCTGGAGAACGCTGCCATGGAGGTTAGCAACCGTCAAACTGATACATGCCGCGTCGAGCTATATGACTCGGGCACCACTCATCACATTACCCCTGATCAGGACCACATGCTGAATGTGCAACCAATTTCACCGAAGTCGT
This sequence comes from Tylopilus subfusipes, assembly GCA_038091275.1. NCBI lineage: Eukaryota > Fungi > Basidiomycota > Agaricomycetes > Boletales > Boletaceae > Tylopilus > Tylopilus subfusipes. The sequence continues at coordinate 21,249 of JBBPOB010000226.1, forward strand.
TCACCGCTGCGAACCAACAGAAGTTTAGCACTATGGGTGTGGCTGATCATTGAGATCCCCAATGGGGCGGAGATCTCGAAGCTATGCCTAACTGAAGTCTTGTACTCACCTGAGGTGGGGTACACTCTCGTGTTGATCAGTCGTCTGGATGAGCTAGGGCTCTCGACAACATTTGCAGATGGCTACTGCATGATTTGCAATGCTGATGGAGAGATGATCAGGCACATACCGCGATCGACGAAGGGCCTATATCGTGTTGTACATGAGGGAGAGCATGCTGCTGCTGCGACAGAGCGACTTACCATCATGGAGTTCCACCGCTGGATGGGCCATATCGTGCCGTCCGTTGCACGACGTCTAGCCAAACAAGGTCTTGTTAGCGGCCTGAAAATTGATACGTCAAAGGACGAACCCACCTTTTGCGAATCTTGCATATATGGAAAAGCAACTCGCAAGCCCATTGCTAAAGAGTGCGAGGGCCCGCGCTCCGAATTGATTGGCAACGTGATCTTCTCAGACGTCTGGGGCCCCGCACCTGTCGCAACACTTGGCGGAAAGCGCTATTATGTCACCTTTACAGATGACAGCATGTGACTTACCCATTTCCGTCCGTTGCGGCAGAAAAGTGAAACCTTTGAGGCATACCACGGATTTGAAGCATGGCTGGACAGACAGTTAGCGGCAAAAGTCAAGCTCCTCCACTTGGATCAAGGGGGAGAGTATCAAGAAAAGGAATTCATACTTTACCTTGAGAAGCAGGGGACTGTGCAGCACCTCACCGCACATGATATGCCACAGCATAATGGAGTCGCCGAACGCCTGAACCAGACCATCTTGGAAAAGGTCCACACGATGTTGCATGTGAACGGACTGCCGAAGTTCCTGTGGGGAGAGGCTGCGCGTCACGCTGTTTGGTTAAAGAACAGAATGCCTACCAAAGTCCTCGTGGGAAAATCGCCATACGAGGCCGCGCTGGGCAAGGCACCCGATTTGAGCTATCTGTGTGAATGGGGATCGCCTGTTTTCGTCAAGATGGGCACTGGTACAAAGCTGGGAGGCCGAGTTGAGCATGGAAAATGGATGGGAATCGACAAACGCACTGAAAACACTTGTTGCATGTACTGGCCATTGAAGCGCACAGTGACTGTCGAGCGCAACATGTATTTCAACACTGCACTGCGTGCCATTGAGGGGGAGGAAGAACCTACCATTTTAGGCAACAGCACCTCAGTGCACGTTCCTGCCACCACTGACAAATCGTGTGCCACGTCAGCCAAGCCCTTGCCCATCACACCTGTCACACAGCCTCCGGTACCTGGCACCACCCCAGACTTCCCACTATCGCCACTTCCACCGCTACCATCGCCATTCACCTCACCACCCTCAAAATTGCTCAATCTACCTGACAAAGACGAGCCCCATGCCAAGCGCATCCGAAAGCCGAGCCAGCAGATACTCAACATCATCAATGGCAAGGCCACCACCGTCGCGCTCCCTCACGGTGTGCAGCCGCCTAACACCGTAGTCGAAGACCCAGCCCCCCAGCCGACCATTCTCC
>JBBPOB010000227.1:0-22730 GCA_038091275.1 Tylopilus subfusipes
TCGTAACCTAGATAAATCTAATCTAGGAATATCTAGTAACTGTTAACGCACACCAGCGCAAATCAGCACTCCAGTTTCCCAATAAAGAGGTTTATTACTAAGCCCTATTGAGTGCGAACTGAGTGAACCTTAAGCGAATTTTCTCACACTTTTCTCTACCACATTTGGTAACTAACTCTCGCACAAATTGCCTCTTGACATTATTCTCTAGATAAGTCTTGCTAGGCTCATTATAACTCAACAGCTGCCAGGCAATAGGATCTGACTATCTCAGAAATTACTACACCTGGTAACCTTATTACTAAGACTGCCCACACAGCCACAGCACACAGCCACAGCTCCCACACTTCAAGAGCAAAGGTATACTATAATCTAGACCTTTACCAGTCACAGTGTGATTAGCCATTTATTTTCACCACCTTGCTAATAAATATTAGCATCCTCAACATCACAAGCTAGGAAGAAGCCAACCCTATTCTCTGAATATATTATTCGAGATTGAAGAACGACCGGGGAGCCAATTAGCTAAGTTTCTCACTCACTCACTAGCAATGCTATTGTTTGATCTGGTAGGTGCGTTGTCCATCACCAGCTTATAGTTAGATTGGGCCCGGAGGGAAGATAGAAGAGTCCCCTAGCATCCATTCATCTTTCCCTGACCAACAACAACGCGGTGGTCGCTTCGTAGAGTACGCTAGTTCTATTGTTACGTTGTTGGACGTATACTACCTCTAAAGACAAGGACGAGGTATGCTTGTCCGAGTAGGGTAGTCTCCGTGTTCAAGTCTCTGTTTAAAGAGACTAAGTTTATGACAAGGATTGCATCGAGGAAAGAACTCTCGATACCACGGGTTGCAATTCGAGTGATTGCCTGAGCGTCGTTGATTAAAGAATCAACGAGACGAGTGAACCCTAAAGCCAGTGCTTCGGTTAGTGTGCCGCCTTCGTAACGAAGTCGACCAAGGAAGTCTTTAGACTGAGTCAACCGAAGTTGCTCAGGACACGGCAAGGTCAAGTTTTGAGAGAGTGGTTATGTATTCAGAGGAGGTCAGGTACAAGGTAGAGGCTAGTATATTCGAGAGAACTAGCGTAGGGAACAGAGATGCCTATCGTAGGGTTTAAATAATGATAGGCTCGGCACACGGACCAAGAAGAAAAGGGAAATCAAGAAGTCGTACGATGTACGAAAGCCAATCAGAAATCAGAGGTCACATCGTACGATTAGAGAGCCAATGAGAAAAGGTGAATGAGAAGTTGTACCACTTGTACGAGCTTCCAATAGGAAGGTGAGATTCTGTATCCAAACGAGGATTAGAATTAGTAATACATGTCGATGAAGGATGAGATAACGGGTTGTGGTACAAGGTGAGGAAAGAGAAATTGTAACAATACCCCCTTTGTAAGGGTTGAATCACTGATACAATCCTTCAGAACTTGCCATATGCAGCTCCCGGGGATCCACAGTCGTTGGCATCGCCGACTGGATCGTAGTAGTCGTCACCATAGTCGTTAACCTCTTCCACTGGTTCTTCTCGGGCTCGTTGTCTTCGACGTCTGTTCAAACGGGGAGGAGGGGGAGGTGGCCTTCTAGTAGGCTCATTGGAAATGGGACGTCTACCTCGCACGGAGGATGCCGATGAAGATGACGAAGACGGTGCTGGACAACGAGGGGGTCGAACCCGAGTACGCATCGGGCAGTCACGCTGTGCGTGTAGTGGACCCCATTGGTGACAAAGGGGACACTGGTAACGGGGGCATTCTGTCCGGATGTGGCCAAGAGAGTGGCACTGAAAGCAGGTCTCGGGGTATCGTGGGTCCGACCTGGGTAGCGGGGCATCTCCAGTCAACGCTAACTGCCCCAGCGTAATGTTCCTCAGACGGGTTCGCAGGTCTAACTCTGTCAACTCCAGTGCGCGGATAGTCTCACTGTCTAACGGGGAACTAGAAGCCGAGATAGACGACGGCGTATGCGGGGCAGGGACTCCGATGCTCGGGACGGGTGTATTTGCTTCTTCAGCAAGTTGTCGTAGGTAACGATCAAGATCTTCAAGGAACTCAAACATTCCTAACTGGTGTAGGGCGAGAGATATATTCAGCATTGCTTCCTCGTGCACCGTCCCGATGGTGCAAATCGTCCAAGACTGTGGCGCTTCTACTGCCAAGGTCGCCGGAAGGAAAGTGAGGCGTCCTATCTGTAAATAGGCCCGATAGAGGGCGTACAAAGGGGAGTCCATGTCTAGGTGGGCCCCTATGGGCACGGCGAGTCGCGAGTCATGCATCAGGTCTGCGAATCGGTCCATCTTGGCTGGTTCCGGGAAGGAGTCACGGAGGCGGTGAGCGTGGACTGGTAAGTCAACGGAGGGGATTGGAGTGATTAGCTCCGCCACTGGGGAAGGGGTGGGGCTTTGTTTGGGGTATATCCGTAACCAAGGTTGGGTGGCGTCGTAGTTGGACGGCCATCCGGATTCTGTGACGTCTGACATGGCATCGGGCTCTGGAGACCCAAGGCGTGTTGTTTGTGTAAGCGACGACGGAGAGGAGATGGTGACGGAAGGGGAGGGTTCAGGGACGTCAGAGCAAGGGGACATTGTTTATCGAGTTTGAATGTAGTAGAGACGATGGCAAGAAGTAGACGGGGTCTGCGTTTTCTGGGGATATAGGTGGAGCTTTTTATACGCGTCGAGGATTGTTTTCGCGTGTTTGAGGTTTTTCTCTGGTTCCCAGGAGTCTTCTTCCGCGGTATATCCTTTCCATCGAATCAAATACAAGAATCCAGGTCCAGACTTCTTGTGGCGCAATATCCGCTCTATCTCGTATTCTTCCTCGCCTTCTATAAGGTCTGGGGGTGGAGTCGGGAAGTTCCGTCCGTGGATGGCGTTTTCATGATAGGGTGATAAGAGGGAAGCGTGGAATACGGGGTGGATTTTCCACGTTTTAGGGAGGTGGAGTCTGTAGGATAAGGGTGATAGGACTTCTGTGATCTCGAACGGTCCTTCTCGTTTCGATGCGAATTTCGGCGCGATAAGGTCTCGGTGGAGGTTGCGTGCTTCTAACCACACTTTATCTCCTTTTTCGAAGGGTTTGAACTTCCTTCGTACCCTGCTAGCCATCATTTGTCTTGCAAGATCGTGTGCCGCTAGGGCCTCATCCCTTTGTTGTTTCAACATCCGAAGCCTAGTTTCTACAGCGGGGAGCGGAGAGTTCGGGACAACGTCGGGTAAAGAACGGGGTTCATATCCCATCATGAGATAGAACGGTGATTGCCCTGTAATGGAATGAGGGCGATGATTGTGAGTAAACTCCGCTTGGGAGATATGGTTAGCCCAGGATCCGGGATCTTCCTTGCAAAAGATGCGAAGGTATGTTTCGATTTCCTGGTTCACTCGTTCGGTTTCTCCGTCGGTCTGTGGATGATAGGCGGTAGATAGTGCAAGGGTGTATCCGAGGGCTTTTCTGAGTTCCTTTGCGAATGCAGATGCGAATTGTGGTCCTCTGTCGGAGATAATTTTGTTGTAGAGGCCAAAACGACGATATACTTTGTGATAGAACAACGTGGCTATTCCTTCGGCGGTGACGGTTTTCTTGGTAGGGCATAGAATTACCCCCTTTGTAAGCCCATGGTCGACCACGACCAAAAGGGAATCGAAACCATTGGACGTGGGTAGGTCGGTAATAAGATCGCAAGAGATCTGTTGGAAGGGGCGGGTGGCGTGCGATTTAATCGGGGTTAAGGGGGGAATAGTAGGGTGGGTATTAACTTTGTTTTGCTGGCACGTAGCACAGCCTTCGACATATTTTCGGACGAACTGGGCCAATCCTGGCCACCAAAAGTCCGTGGCGACAAGTTGTCGGGTTTTAAGGTACCCGGGGTGTCCGGCGGTGGTGTGATCGTGGCATCGTTGGAGGATATCACGGCGAAGAGTTCCTGTAGGGGGAACGTAGACCCGTCCCTGGTAGGTAAGAATTCCGTCCCGTGTTTGCCAGTCGGAGAGCCGAGAGCGGAAGGCGAGTGGAGTGTTGCTATCAATGGATTGGAGTGTTTGGAGTACCAGGGGGTCATTCATTGATGCTGTGGCGATTTCATTTGCCAGTGACGTGTCGATGAGTTGGACGAATAGGGATTGGGGAAGCAGCATTACTTCTGCGTTATCTGGGCTACCTTCTTTGGGAAAGAAGTCAGGTCGGCAAGATAGGGCGTCCGGTCCGACGAGGAGTTTTCCGGCGATGTGAGTCATTTTTAGATCGAAGTCGCTTAGATCAAGGAGCCAGCGAGCTTGCCGGCGATTAAGGGTGTGTGCGGAGCGGAAGTATGTGAGGTTTTTGTGATCGGTAAAGACTGTCACGGGCGTTGCCGATCCTTGGAGATAGTGGCGCCACATCTTGAGGGTGCGGATGATAGCAAGAAGTTCTCTATCATAGATGTCGTAATTTCTTTCCGCATCTCCGAAGGCTTGGGAGAGATAAGCGCAAGGATGCCATTCGCCATTGGCATCAGCTTGGAGGAGGATTGCTCCAGAGGCAACCAGGGAGGCATCAGTCGCGATAGCGAACGGTTTAGTTTCATCAGGCATGGCAAGAACTGGTTTAGACATGAATGCGGTCTTCAAATTGTCGAAGGCAATTTGACATTTTGTGGACCACAGGAAGGCAATGTTCTTTTTGGTCAAGTCCAAGAGGGGTCGTACGATGTTGGAGTAATCCGCAATGAAGCGGCGATAGTAGTTTGCGAATCCAAGAAATGATCGTACTTCCTTTACCGTTCTTGGTATTGGCCATTCCGCGATGCCGTTAAGTTTGACGGGATCCATGGCTATCGTTCCTTCTTTAATTACCATTCCTAGGTATTCCACCTCCTCAGCGTCGAACGTGCATTTTTCTAATCGGAGATGGAGGTCTAGTTCCTCCATTCGCCGAAGAACTCGTTTGGTCCGTTCGTCGTGGGTCTTCTGGTCTTTGGATGCTATGAGGAGGTCGTCCATGTAGATCACGAGCCATCCTTCTGCTATCATGTCCCTAAATGAGTCGTTCATAAATCTCTGAAACGTGGTGGGGGAATTCATCATTCCAAAGAACATGACCATCGGTTCGAAGAGACCTCTATGAGTGATGAATGCTCCCTTCCATTGGTGTCCGTCCTTGATTCGGACGTTGTTGTAACCCCATCGTACATCGAACTTAGTGAAGATACGTTGACCTTTCAACTTGTTGACAAGGTCGGAGATAAGGGGAAGGGGGTAAGCGTCTCGAATGGTGTGTTGGTTGAGGTATCGATAGTCTTGGCATGGTCGGAGTTTCCCATCCTTCTTGTTGACGAAGAAGAAAGGAGCAGCTTGCGGAGAGTTAGAAGGTCTTATCTTTCCGGTGGCGAGTTGTTCATCGACAAATTTATCGGTAGCTTCTCGTTTAAGGGATACACCTTTCCCACTTTCGGGACGAAGGTTTCCTTAGTATTGATCTCGTGATCATAAGGGCGGGAAGGTGGGAGTGTCCCAGCTGTGGGTTCTGCGAATACCTTAGCAAATTCTTTAAACTTCTCGGGTATTTCCGCCTTTGGGGTGTTTTTATAGGCCAACGTGGCCAGCTCCGTGGCCGTGGTGAGTTTCGCTACTGTTCCTGTGGGTAAGAAATGGGAGCCGTGTTTGACAATTCGTCCAATGGTTCGAGCCGTGAGGGCTTTGACGATAAAATCATCAGGGGCGTCGTATCCAAGGTAGTCATAAAGCGTGTCGGTATGCTGTACGTATACTTGGTTTGGTGGGGGTCATAGTCGTTCATTGTTTTGGTGATAGTCGTGTTTGTGAAGGGCGAATAGTTCTTTGGATTGGTCTTGATTCTTGGCGACTACGAGGGTTTGGTTTATCCAATTGATGGATGGGTTTACTTCTTTTAGCCAGGGCATTCCAAGGATGACGTTTTCTCGTCCACAGTTCATGACAAAGAACGTGTGTTTGAGGGCGATTCCTCCGATGTTAAGGAACAAAGTGGTGGTGAATTTAATGTCCCCTTCTCTGTTCCTAGTTTGATTGACGTTTCGGACAACGATGGGTGTTTGTAAGCGGGTGGTTGGGAGGCAGTGTTTCTTTACAAACTCCCAATCTATACACGAGATATCAGCCCCACTATCGATAAGGGCTCGGGTATCGACGGCTTTGAGGTTCCTGTCGGGTACAAGTATCTGCACGGGTAGCTTCATTGACTTGGCAGCGGATACTTTTACAAGACGGGTACTCGATTCCTTAGGTACCTGCGTCGAATAGGTACCTTGGCTTAAAAATCCTTGCAAAACGTGAACCGGACTCTTCGTACAGTTTCTTCTTCTTCCTCGTCTCTTACTTCTTCCACCTTAGCCGTTGTTTCTTCTACTTTCCTTACCCGAGGAATCGGGGGTAGCCCTTTCACCTTGTTGTCCCTAAAGTGTGGACAGTTGCGGCTACCATGCCCTGGTTGCCTGCATCTAAAACAGAGGTTTTCCTTAATGCATCGGGCCTTTTCTTCGGGGGTGAGGCGTGTTACTTTAATGGCGTCGACATCCATTGCATTAGGGTCTCAGGAAGGAGTAGATCGAGGTCTGGGTTTGTACGATGCAAAGGTGGGTTTAGGTCGTCGGAAAGCGATCTCATCGCTTCGCTCGAATTGGGTCTGGAAGTGGGTTACCTTCTCGTACCACTCCTCAATTTTCTCGGGTGTCTTCTCCATCGTATACATTCGTCGCATGAGAACTGGAGGAATCCCTGCCGTGAAGTATCCGATTAGGACAGCATCGTCTTCTACTTCGGAGAGGGCTACGTTATTTTGAAACTGTGCGATATAGTCGGTCAGAGTTGGGGAATATACCCCTCGTTTTCCCATAGGGTTCATTCGCGTAGTGGCTAGCCATGCTATGGCATTGCCTTGGACGTCGTGGTGTTTAAACATTTTCTTGAAAGCTTTTTCGAACTCGTCCCATGTTCCGATAGAAATGGTTGCACCCGATATAGCTTTGGCTCGGAAGGTGGAGGCCCAAGTGAGGGCAGGTCCTTTGGTCATATGGGAAAGCGTGAAGGCTACTTGTTTCCCATCGTTATCGTATACTTGGACGTTTATGGCCAAGTAGAATCGCACAAAGTTTAGCCAGGGGATGGCTTTAGCGTAAGTTCCATCAAAGGGTTCGGGGGCTCCGAGGCGAAGTTCAGTGGGTTTGGCTGGAGTAGCCATAGAAGTAGTCGGGGAAGGGACAGGAGGAGGAGGAGGAGGGTTTGGGAATAAATTGGATACGTATCTTCGGGAGAAGGTCGAAGGTGGTCCTGGGACGGAGGGGTGGAGTGGAAGAAATGCGGTAGGGGTTGGAGAAGATGGGGCAGAGGGTAAGGTGACTGTCTGAGATAAATCGAGGGCAAGGTCTGCTACTTCAATTTGTTCCTCAGTAGTAGTAATAGGGACGTCGGGTTCTTCTTCGGATAGTGATTGCGAAGAGACAGAAGATTCTTCCGGTATGACAGCCGGTGGAGGGGGTCGAGAGTTTAGGCTCCAACGGAAACCTGTGTTACTTGGTGGTAAGGAAATGGTGAAGACGCACGTGGTGGTCGCTTCGTAGAGTACGCTAGTTCTATTGTTACGTCGTTGGACGTATACTACCTCTAAAGACGAGGATGAGGTAGGCTTGTCCGAGTAGGGTAGTCTCCATGTTCAAGTCTCCGTTCAAGGAGACTAAGTTTATGACAAGGATTGCGTCGAAGAGAGAACTCTCAATACCACGGGTTGCAATTCGAGTGATTGCCTGAGCGTTGTTGATTAAGGAATCAACGAGACGAGTGAACCCCGAAGCCAGTGCTCCGGTTAGTATGCCGCCTTTGTAACGAAGTCGACCAAGGAAGTCTTTAGACTGAGTCAACCGAAGTTGCTCAGGACACTGCAAGGTCGAATTTCGAGAGAGTGGTTATGTATTCAGAGGAGGTCAAGTACAAGGTAGAGGCTAGTATATTTGAGAGAACTAGCGTAGAGAAACAGAGATGCCTGTTGTAGGGTTTAAGTAACGATAGGTTCGGCGCACGGACCAAGAAGAAAAGGGAAATCAAGAAGTCGTACGATGTACGAAAGCCAATCAGAAATCAGAGGTCACATCGTACGACTAGAGAGCCAATGAGAACGGGTGAATAAGAAGTTGTACCACTTGTACGAGCTTCCAATAGGAAGGTGAGATTCTGTATCCAAACGAGGATCAGAATTAGTAATACATGTCGACGAAGGATGAGATAACGGGTGGTGATACAAGATAAAGAAAGAGAAATCGTAACACACGATGATTCCCTCATCTGGGTTGGTGATGTTGAGACCATAGTCTTGCATATCCTTAAGATATTGGATGACACATTTTCTGGCTTGCCAGTGGACACAATTAGGATTTTGGAGAAACTGGGAGAGTGTCGATAAGGAGAATGCAATGTTGGGATGAGTTCCGAGCACTGCCCAAGCAAATGATCTGATCAGCTCATGGTACGGAACATTTTTCTTGTCAGCACTTTGGGACAGCATTGTCAGTGATTGGTTATTGGATAGAGTGGTGCCAGGTTTGAGTGGTGTGGAGATGGGATTGGCATTGGTGAGACCAAAGTGTTTGACAAGGTTGTTGATGTAGGCATTTTGGGATATGGATAAGGTGTGACTGGACTTGTTGTATGTAATTCTGAATCCCAGTAACCATTTTATCTTGCTGAAGTTGCTAATGTTGAATCTTGCCTTGAAATTTTCCTTGACCTAATTAATTGTCTTTATTGAGTTGCCAGTGACAGCCATGTCGTCTGTCAAGACTGATACTACTGACATAACCTCTAATTTTGCACTCAGCTTGTAATAAAAGATAGCATGATCCATTGACATATATGTGAACCTGATCTCCAGAAAGAAACCACATGAGGTCTTGTACCATTCAAAGCTGGCTTGCTTCAGACCATAGAGTGGCCATTTGAGCTTGCAAACCTTGCCCTTTTGGTTGGGCTTGAGGTACCCTAGGGGTGTGCACATATAGATGTCTTCAGTAAGTGACACATTGAGGTATGCATTCTTCACATCAACTTGGTGGATTTCCCAATCTTGGCTGGCAGTGTTAGCAAGGATGGCTCAAACTGACAGGAGTTTGGCAACTGTGGCATAGGTTTCATTATAGTCAATGTCTTTTTGTTGTTGATACCTGTCAGCAACTAATTGTGCCTTGTAGCAAGCAATCTGGCCATTTTCGTCCCATTTGGTTTTGAGGATAAAATGTGAGCCAGTGATATTAGTGCCAGCAGGTGGGTCAATGATGTCCCAAGTTTCTAACCTCTTGATCACTTTGATCTCCTTGTTCATCGCTTTTCACCATTTGTCAGCATCGCTGCCACACATTGCATCTCCAACTGTAGATGAGTTGTTTGAGATTAATGAGCTGGTGTGCTGTTCAAGCATTGTGGTGTGGTCAGGGACATGGTTATCTGAGATTTCTTTCTCAAGTTCCCATAGCACATTGATGTGTTCCTGATGGTTGAAGGTAGAATGGGCATAGTAGCCAGGTGGGTAGGTTACATTGTGAGTTTTGCGAGTTGGCTCAGCAGCTGGTTCTGGCTCAGTAGAAGGCACTTCAGGCTGACTCTTAGCAGTAACTGGAATGGTGGCATTGGGGAAGTGAGGAGGTGCTGATATGGCTGGTGTGGGGATCTGAGCTGTAACTGGTTCAGAAGGCTTATAAGACAATGTGATATGCTGGACGATGTCATCACACTCCTCTTCAAACTGTACATCATATGTTGTGTTATGTGAAATGTTGTTGGGGGCAAAGATGATGTTGCATTTGATTGATACATGCTGAGTGTCAGGCCAATGGATATGGTAGGCCTTGCTTTCAGCATCATAGCCCATGAATTTCCCAGCTTTGGCTCACTCATTGAGCTTTCTGATGTCCTCAATTTCTGTGTATACTGTGCATCCAAAGTGGTGGATGTCGGATAGGTTCAGTTTGCAACCGTGAACAACCTCATAGGGGGTTTTGTTGACCAGTGTGCTCGTAGGAGACCTGTTTTTGAGATAGGCAGCATGGTTGACTACCTCAGCCCATAGATGTCTGGGAAGGTCTGCACCAATTAGCATGGCATGTGCATGCTCTACGAGGATCCTATTTGTCCATTCCACCACTCCATTCTACTGAGGGGAGTTGTGTGTTGTGAGTTCATGATGAATGCCATGGTTGGTGAAGTAGTTCTTGGCTTCATTGCCGGGGTATTCCCCACCCTGATCTGATCTGATGGCTTTGATTTGAATGTCATTGTGCTGAGTTTTCAGGTACATAATGTGGTCAACAAGGGTCTGAAAAACTATACTCTTCTTATGGACAAAGGTGATGGTGGTCTTATGGGAGTAGTCATTGGTGAATGACATATAGTACATTTTCTGTCTGAGTGATTCAACCTTGGCAGGATCCCACATGTCTATATGGATCCTTTCTTCATATTTTGTAGCACAAGTGGTAGTTTCTTTGGGGAATGGTAATGAAACTAAAGGGGCTTCACTAGCACCAGCACAGTCAGTGGGAATACTTACTGAGTATTTGACCAGGTAGGGAGATAGTAAGAGTTGTGGTTGAGTAGTGAATCTGACTTGTAGGAGGTCAAGAGCTGCTTAATTTTATACTAGGGAAAACCACCAGTTTATATACTACAGGAATGGTGCATGGATTATGTACCTAATATAGGTTTTACCTATGTATAGTAACAGCAGTGGAATATGATGAAACATTGTAGAAGGATTTATAATCCTATGACATCATACCAAGAATATTGGCTTACTGATGTATGTGATCCTATCAGCTATGAGTAATCACAATCATGTCATCATCATGTAATGTTCTAGACCTTTAGATAAGAAGTCTGAAGTAGAACAATCTAGGCTGATCAATGTGATTTCAACACTTCTCCTTATGATACAGAATGCTCAAAAGAGATCATTTTAATATCTGAACAAAGAGTTTGAAACCTATCAGGCAAGAGATTCTTGGTAAAAATATCAGCAAGTTGTTTAGTGGTTTTGATATAGAAGAGTTCAATCTTCTGAGTATCATTAACACATTCCTGAATATAATGTTCAGGAAGTTCAATGTGTTTTGACCAAGCTTCAACTGCTGGATTTGTTGCCAAAAAGATAGCTTCTTGATTATCACAAAATAAAGGGATTTTTGGAATATCAAATCCAATCTCTTTAAAGAGTGATTTTAACCAGGATACTTGTCTCACTATTTCAGACATGGCTTTATACTCAGCTTCAGTAGATGAAAATGGTATTGTCTTCTGTCTCTGAGAGACCCATGATATACATTCATTAGCAAGGAATATCATGAAGCCAGTTGTGGACTTTTGTGTTTCAAGATCCATAGCCCAATCAGAATCACAGAATGTCATAAATTCCAAATCAGATTTGCCACCAAATTTTAGTGCCATGTTCTTGGTTGAAGCCAAGTAATGAACAATGTATAGGGCACATTTGTAATGGTCTTTTGATGGGTTAGCAGAGAACTGTGACATTTTGATGACTGTGAAAGCAAGGTCTGGTCTTGTTCCAAGCATAATGTAGAGTAATGAACCAATGACTGATTGGTATCGTTGTCTAAGTCCAGGATTGGGATCAGTGTCAATTTTGGTTGGGTTATATCCTGTTGGTAAAGGAGTTCTTGTGGACTTAGCTTTATTCATATCAAAATGTTTGATGACTTTTTCGGCATAAGCAATTTGATCAAGTGTAAGAGTTTGGTTTTTGTGATCATGAGTGATTTGCATTCCCAGATACTCCTTTGCTTTGCCCAAGTCATGACATTCCCAGATCTTTATAAAAGCAGATTTCTTGATTTTCAACATTTTCTTGTTGTTACCAGTGAAGAGGGTGTTATTGACATATACAATGATAACCAAAATTGTGTCTCCTTGAATTATAAAATAAACTCCTGCATTAGAAGTGCATCTCATAAGTCCAAGTTTAATCAAGGACTTATGTAACTCTTTCTTCCATTGAAGGGACACTTGTTTGAGGCCATGAATGGCTTTCTTTAAGTGACAAACCTTAGATTCCTGACCTTTCTGAACATAACCTTTGGGTTGTTCCATATATATTTCTTCATCCAGTTTCCCATATAAGAAAGCTGTTTTGATATCAAGTGCTTCAATATCCCAGTCTTTCAATGCTGCTAAAGCAAATAGGGTTTGGACGGTTTCAAACCATGCAACTGGAGAGAAAGTATTTTCAAAATCAAGACCTTGGATTTGCATAAATCCTTTGGCAACAAAGTGTGCCTTTTTACAGCCATTGCTTTTAACAGTGAAGACCCATCTTTCTTTTACGGTCTTTCATCTGGATGGTAGATTCACAAGTTCTCAGACTTCTCTTTCTATAAAAGAGTTAAATTCATCATCAGTCACTTTGTACCAACCTTCCTGTTCAGTTTTGGGAAGTTTCTTAATATCCTTATATTGATTAGGACATCCTTTCACACCAAAAGCTTTGGCAAGAAGGTTGCAAGCGAACTTATTTGAGAATTGGTCTATGTTTGTATCCATTCAATCAGAATCTCCTCATTTAGAAGGATCTGCAGACGGTTGACCCATATTATCATTCTTATCTGAAGAATCAGGTATGAAGAAGGGAAGTGTTTCCTCTTCTTTTTGAGGTTATTTTTCTTTATCAAAAATATTTCTCACAAAATCCTTTTTCTTTTGTATTTCCTTTTCAATTTCAGTGGGAGTTTTCTTTCCATATATTGAATCAGGTTTTACTTTAGGTTGACAAACCTGTTTAGTTTTTTGAGTATTAGGAACAACAGGTCCCTTGAATGTTTGTGTTGAAGATGTGGTTCTCATTTTGGAGGTTGAGGTATATAACCTGATCTATGAGGTTGTGGAGGATTTGGTCTTGGATTCTCTTTAGGTGGTTCCTGATCTGGCTGGACTTCAGATGAAGGTGATCACCTAGGGTTAGGAACTTGTCTTGGATTCTCCTCCTGTGGAGTTACCTTGTGATCATCATCACTGTGGTCAGAGGTAGATCCATCCAGTACATTATGGTTTTCTTGATCTTGTTTGGGGAAAGGTGGTTTGTCTACTATCTCTTTGGGACAATGAGGGAATGAATTTTCATCAAAAGTAGCATTTTGGGAAACAACAACTTTTCTTCTGGTTTGAAACCAGAAGTGATATCCTTTAGTTCCTTTTTCATAACCAATAAAGATCATGAGTTCCAATTTTGGATATAGCTTGTTATCTTGGAGTTCTTTTGGAATAAAGACGTAAGCAAGACATCCAAATGTTTTGAAATAAGAAACATCTGGTTTTGTTCCATTCCAGTATGTTATGGATGTTCTTCAATCAAGTCTCTTCATAGGTTGTTGGTTATAAATGTGAAGAGCTGTTTTGACACTTTCTTGCCAGAAGGTTTCTGACATACAAGCATGTAGCCTTAATGCTTTGGCTTTTTCAAGAATAGTGTGAATAAATTGCTCAGCTCATCCATTCTGTTGAGGGATGTATGGGACTGTTCTTTGATGTTTGATATCTTTTGAGATTAAATGATCTCTAAGATTATGGGACATATATTCCCCTCCTTAGTCCAAACATAGCTTCAATAGTTTGTGACCAACTTGTCACTCTGCCCAGGTAATCCAGTCAAGGATAGCCTGTTTTGCATTCAATTTCTTTTTGAGAAAGACAATGGATCCCATACTAGAATAGTCATCAAGGAATGTTATCATTCAATGGTTATGGTTTAGACTACGAGTTGAAAACTCACAGAGATCAGAATATACCAATTCCAAGGAATGAGTTTCTCAAGACTCGGAGGGTGGGAATGGGGTTTGTGTAGCTTTTCCTAAAAGACATCCTTTACAAGGTTTTAAGTCAGTAGGAACTTTGATAGTAGGAATACCAGTTATGTTTTTATATGCATTTTTTAGAGCATTGTGTGAGCAATGTCCAAAATGACCATGCCATAGATGATAATCATCTTTTTGCAAAGCATTACTTTCTTAAGTTGGGTGAATTATTTCAGTGTCAACCCAGTGAAGTTGATCCATTTTGTGGAGGGGGCATGCCACAATAATGAGTTGATCTTTGTTGTCCCAAAATTGAGTTTTATCGGTTATTTCACATCGAAATCCTTGCTTTGTTAAGACAATGACTGAGATGATCTGATTTGAGAGTTTTGGGAAGTACCATACATCTGAGAGGGAGAGAGTTATTTTTTCTTTTCCTAAATCCATTTTTAGTAATACAGTTCCTGGTCCATTTAGATGAACAATCTGTGTTATGATTTTCCTTTCATTTTCTTGTACTACCAACGATTTGCCTATGCATTTCACCTCATATTTGTATTACTAATCCTGATCCTATTTTGGATACAGGATCTCACCTTTTCATTGGAAGTTTGCACATATGGTACGACTTCTTATTCACAATTTCTTATTGGCTTTTAGATTGTACAACTTCTCTCTTATTCTCTGATTGGCTTCTATGAGTTATACGATTTCCGAATTCCCTTTCTTGTCTTGGTCCATGCGACAGATCTAGTACTATATAAACATAACAAGTAGCACCCATTGTTTTTATGCTAGTTCTCTCAAATAACTAGCCTCTGACTTGTACCTCACATATTGTTGATCTACTCTTGCCAGGTTGAACCTTGTCATGTTCTAAGCAACTTTGGTTGTTTAGTCTAAAGACTTCCTTGGTTGACTTACGGAAAGTAAGCAACATCTCTGCCAAAGCCCTGCCTTTGGATTTCATGGAGCTAATTGAAGCATTTGACTCCATTGCTCAAACTCTTGTCACCGTCACCTCTTGTAGTATCGAGGAATCTCTCCTCGACACCATCCATGTAGTCCATGTAGTCTCCCTTAATGGTGACTTGAACTTGGAAACCATTCTCTTAGAAGAAGCCTACATCCTCTTAGCTTTCAGAGGTTAGTATATGCCTCATGGTGTAACAATAGAACTAGTGTACCTACAGAGCAACCACCACGTGCACCTCCACCATTTCTCTCCCACCCCACAACACTGGCTCCCTGTAGAGTCTGAGCTCTTGTAACCTGCCAGCAGCAGTTATATCAGAAGAATCTTCTAGTTCCTCCTACTCTAAAGAAGAGGAAGATCCTAATCTTGTAGTCACTACTATCAAGGAACAAACTGAGGTAGCCAACCTTGCTCTTGACCTCTCTTAAACTATTACCCTGCCCTCTGCCCCATCATTCCCAACCTCCACCAATGCTCTTCCCCTCCACCCCTCTATTCCAGGACTGCTGGCCATAACCCATTGGCAGTATGTCTCCTATCTATTTCTGAACCCTCCTAGCCCTCCTCCTATTCCTCCCCCAACTTCTAACATGGCTACCCCAACCAAACCCACCAAACTTCATCTGGGAGCATCTGAAGCCTTTGACAGAGATTACTTCTGTGCCACAGTCTGGCTGAACTCCATACAATTTTACCTAGCAGTAAATGTCCAGATATATGACACTGATTCTAAGAAAGTGGCCTTCACCCTTTCACATATGACAAAAGGGTCCACCCTTACATGGGTGTCCACCTTCCAAGCCAAAGCTATTGCAGGAGGAGTAATAACAACAGGAATCTGGGATGAGTTTGAAAAGGCCTTCAAGAAGGCATTCAAACATCATGATATCCAAGGAAATGCCATCTCCTGGCTTGTGACTACCCGAATGAACCCTACTGGGAAAAGGGGAGTATATTCCCCCACATTAACCAACTACATTGCCCAATTTCAGAACAACATTGCCCTTGCCCAGGTAGAAGACAATCTGGCTCTTATCAGGTACTTTGCTGCAGGGATTCCCCCAGCACTTATGAGATGGGTTTACATGATGGAGAAAATCCCGGAAAAGATCAAGAAGTGGTATAAGAAGTAATCCACTTCCAGACACAATTCGAGTGGAGCAATGAAATCACATTCTGACATCCTAAGCCCACCCTTGCCTTGTATAAACCAGCCCCTCAACCAACATGTGACCCAAACACAATGGACGTAGATACTATCAAAGTCACTCATCTCACCCCTGAGGAAAAAGCACAATGCATCAAAGAAAACCTATGCTTCTGCTGTAGGAAACCAGAACATGGAAGCTGAAACTGTCCCCACTTCCAAAGTAACAAACCCACACAGAAACCACACCTTCTGCATGTAAGAAAAATAGAAGAAGAACGTGCTAAGGTTGAAGTAGAAGAAGAAGAAACCATTCAAAGAGTGTGATTCACTTTCAACAAGGATTTTAGAATGAGGTACCCTTTTGACACAGGTACCTAAAGATATAAGTATCTGTCTTGTAAAAGTATCAATGCAAAATCTATGAAGCTACCTGTGCAGATACTTGTACCAGACTGAAATCTCAAAGCTGTTGATACACAAGCCCTAATTGATAGTAGAGCAGACATATCCTACATCAGTTGGGGATTCATAAAAAAACACCGCCTCCCCACTACCTGCCTCAGCAACCCCCTCATTGTGAGAAATGTAGACCAAACAAGGAACAAAGAAGGAGATATCAAATTCACCACCACTTTGTTTCTCAACATCAGAGGGATAGCCCTCAAACATATGATCTATGTTATGAACTGTGGATGAGAAAATGTCATCCTTGGAATGCTGTGGCTCAAGGAAGTAAACCCTTTCATCAATTGGGCAAAGCAAACATTGGTCATTGCTGAAAACCAAGACCAATCCCGAGAACTGTTTGCCCTCCATGAACATGACTATCATTAAAACAATGAACACCTTCGACCCCCACTGAACCAAGTCTATATGTAGCACATGGAAACCCTCTATGACTATTTAGGCTATGACACACCTGACGACTTTATCATCAAAGCTATCATCACAAAAACCATAGGATGAATTGTCAGACATGAATCCCATTTCCTCCCTGCAGGAACTATAGCCAAACTAACTATGGCAATGGAACTTGCAGCCCTTGCTTACAAGAAAACCCCGAAAGCAGAAATCCCCAAAAAGTTTAAAAAATTCACCAAAGTGTTTGCTGAACCAACAGTAGGAACCCTTTCCCCTTTCTGTTCCTACAACCATGAAATAAACATGAAAGAATCCTTCATCCCTAAAGTAGAAAAGGTCTACCCTCTAAACCCTGCAGAAAGAGAAGCAACCAATAAGTTTGTTGACAAACAGCTTGCTGCTGGAAAAATCCAACCCTTGAATTTCCCCCAGGCAGCACCCTTCTTCTTTATCAATAAAAAGAATGGAAAATTGTGACCCTGCCAAGACTATCAGTGATCTGCACAAAAATCATAACATGCTGAGTCATGTACATATCCTATGATCAAGCCCTTCTGGCTATAAATAGCCAATACCATATGCTATCATCCCTCCAAGTTTTGTTTGATCACCATCAACTGTTCCTAAGATATTTACAAATCTCTGAGAACCACTCCAGAACAACTACTAGTATTATGATCACTAATTAGACTAGCAAATTTTATGTAGTAGGCACAGATCACATGCTCTCAGGTCACCTGACTATATAGCCACTAAAGCACATGACCCTTGCCTTACCTAGAGTGCTGACATAATTGCCACTCAGGCATGGCATTGGACGAATAAGTGCATATCATTCCCATGGATCCTTAATAAGACCAGATTTGTCTTGGCCTAAAAAGAGTCAGATTAAATCTAAGGTTTAGATCTCAAGTTCAAGGTTATACACAGCCCCATCAGAGCTATGCAATGATGACCCTGAGCACTGCCCAGCATAGCCCACTAAGGCTATGCCTGTCAATGTTGACATTCCCACCATCAATAAATGGCATTATTAGCTCATACATTGCCTCTGTGATTCCCATGCCTACACAGCCTCCTGTAAAGTAGCATATAAGGAGGGCTGATGCGCTGATAAGATAAGATAAGATCCCCCCACAGAGCGGAGATTAGATCTTCACAAAGGATTAGATAATAACACTTATACTAGTCCAACCTTGTATATACTCTTCCCCATCTTTGACCTAGTACTAAAGTAGAAAGCTAGTACTAAAGAGAAAGGCTTACTAATCAGGCACTTACCTGATTATATAAGCTATACTTACTGGATATCCACTCCAGCAAAAAGGCAATTGTAACCTAGATAAATCTAATCTAGAAATATCTAGTAACTGTTAACACACACTAGTATAAATCAGCACTCCAGTTTTCCAATAAAGAGGTTTATTACTAAGCCTTATTGAGTGTGAACTGAGTGAACCTTAAGTGAATTTTCTCACACTTCTCCCCACCACATTTGATAACTAACTCTCACACAAAGTGTCTCTTGATATTATCTCTAGATAAGTCTTATTAGGCTTACTATAACTCAACAACTACCAGGCATTAGGAACTGACTATCTCGAAAATTACTACACCTGGTAACCTTATTACTAAGACTTCCCACACAGCCATAGCTCCCACACTCCAAGTAGGAAAGCACACAGAAGCATTAGACCTTTGCCAGTCACAGTGTGATTAGCTACATACATACACCAATTGCTAATAGATATTAGCACCATCAACACCACAAGCTAGGAAGAAGCCAACCCTATTCTCTGAATAGATTATTCAAGATTGGAAGAACGACTGGGGATCCAATTAACTAAGTCTCTCACTTACTTACTAACAACATTATTGTTTGATCTGATAGGTGCATTGTCTATCACCAGCTTATAGTTAGATTAGGCCTGGAGGAAAGATAGAAGAGTCCCCTAGCATCCATTCATCTTTCCCTGACTAATGACAACTGGAGCCCACCATGAGGGGTTGGCTTTACTAAACACTATACAACTCTATCACTGTTGTTATCAACACAAATCCTAACCTATCCTTACTATGCTAAGCAAGCCTTTGCTACTATCTACTATCCACTATGACTGGTATACACTCTACATACCTTCCAGAGAAATCCAAAGGTCAATACTAGAAGGTCAAATCTTTTGTTCATCACTATGAGTGCCTTTGTAAACAATGCAATGTTACCACTGATGCTGACATATGTCAAAGCATCCTAAACTACTGTGAGAAGAATGTCAGGGACTTTATTCAAGTCCTCCCTGCATTCAAGACCCCTAACTAGGAAGAACTTAAGGAGAAACTCTATAAACACTATGATGCTGATCATGAGATCACCCACTACAACTTAGGTGACCTATAATACTTCACTAAGAGATATGCTCGAAAGTTCATAAGGACCATGGCACAATGGCACAATATGTAAGACACTACATAATGATTGCTGAATGGCTTAAGGATCAAAGTATTATTACCAATAATGAATATGAAACCTACCTATGGTTAGAACTACCAAAGAACATAAGAGACGAGGTAGAAACCCACCTGCTAGCTGGGAACACTACATGGGACATCTCCAAACCTTTCCCTATAAAGACATCAGCAGTGTGATGGATACTCTATTTCATAGACGGTGCTTTAATGCCAAGTGGTCACAAAACCAAGGTCTTGATGAAGGTGATTATGATTCTGACCTAGACTCTGATGATGATGACCTCTTTGATGATGACTATGATTCTGACACCCTCAGTGACAGTGGATATGACTCCTACCCTTCTAGACACAAGTCACACAAGAAGCATGCCTGTAAGGACAAATCTAAGGAGAAGTCTAGATCCACATTCAAGGAAAGATCTAAAGATTGATCTAAGACACATGATCAAAGCCCCAAGCCATCCAAGACAGATGGGGGCAAGTCAAAGCCCAAGTCAAAAGGGACTGTCACTGATGAATCCATAGATGATCTAGTTATGAAGATGAGCAAGCTCAGCATCAATGAGCCTGCTTATGCCTTAGCTTACTTCAAAGCCATAATCATCAATCCAGTCATTGAAAAGATCTTTGCATGTCCTGTCCTTAAAGGAAGCACTCAGACTATTCAGAAGTCCAAGCCTGATAAAACTCAACCTAACTTCACTGGAGATGGAAATAACTCAGGGATCAAGCTAAAGAACCTCCCTTTCTCCACATGTAAGAGATGTGCATCAACTGACCATTATACAAGGAATTGCCCTACTCTATATGAACTACTTGCCAGGTATGAGATCCACTACAATGCCGACAATAGACTTTGCTTCAAAGGGAGTGAAGAACCCCTACATTGGGAATGCTACCATACATTAGCAGAAGCCTATGAGAAAGTCAGAACTGTAGAAGACCCACATACAGTGACCTCAAAAACCATTGCAATGTTTGGCTGTTGTAGAGTATTCACTCTGTAGCATTTGAGGACGTGGGGATGGTGCTTAGTGGTAGTTAGGCGAAATGTGGTGCATATCCATGGCTATGAGTGGATTCAAGAATTATGTAATTTGGCCCACAGGGTCTGGAGTTATGGCTATTTTAAAGTGATGAACTTATTGCAACAGTTTTTGAGCTTTTGATCTGAACAATATGATCTTAGCCAAACCATTGGATATTTGGTTCTGTTTTGTTGTACAAATAAAGATATATATGTAAACATGATGTCTGAGTTTGAAACAGTTCACACACCTCTTTATTCCCAACCACTATCATCATAAGACCCCTCTCTTCTACTTAAAAGAATACCATCCTCTCTATGTTTGATGCTGGCCAATCTGCTCACTCCATTGTATCTACCACTGGTCTCAATGTCTCTACCATATCCAGACTTTGCACCAAAGAGCATTCTGAGCTACAGAAGTCCACTGGAGATCATCCATTCAAGCTTTCTCATACCAAGCTTTGTCATGCTGTTCACTTAATCTCTTCTTGAAAGGCTGAAAATGCAGCCCAGGTCACCAAATCTCTTACCAACATCATCAACCAACCCCTCTCCCTTAGTACTATCTGCCTTCACTTGAAAAAGACTGGCATGAAGGTAGTAGTCAAGTCCAAACACCCCCTTTCCTTTGCTAGACATTGTAAGGCCCATCTAGACTTTGCTCATGCTCACAAGAATTGGACTGTGAAGGACTAAAAGAAGGTCATATGGTCTGATGAGACCAAGATCAACTGCCTAGGGTCAGATGGATGCAAATGAGTGTGGAAAAAGGCAGGCGAAGGCCTCAGTGATAGGTTGGTCCAGGGAACTATTAAGTTTGAAGATGATTCCTTGATAATGTGGGGCTGTATGACTTGGCAGGGAGTTGGCTATGCTGCCAAAATTGATGGATTGATGAATGGCAACCTTTACCTTCAAATTTTAAAGGATGAACTCCTCAATACCTTGGAGTATTATGGTCTTAATCCTTCTGACATCATCTTTCAGCAGAACAATGATTTTAAGCACACCTGCAGAAAGGTCAAGGAGTGGCTAGGTGAACAAGATTTCAGGACTATGGCATGGCCAGCACAGTCTCCTGACCTAAACCTCATCAAGCATCTCTAGGGTTATCTCAAAAGAAGGCTTGAAGAGAAAAAAGACCCCTCTAATGGGATTCATCAGTTGTGGGAAAGAATTCAGGAGAAGTGGGAGGGAATACCAGTTGAGGAGTGTCAGAAATTGATTGAAAGCATGCCTAGAAGGATTGAGGCTGTGCTTAAGGTAAAATGAGGCTATATAAAATACTAATATATCTTGGATATCAAAAGCTCAAAAACTGTTGCAATGAGTTCATCACTTTAAAATAGCCATAACTCTGGAACCTGTGGGCCAAATTACATAATTCTTGAATTCACTCATAGCCATTGGTATGCACCACATTTCGCCTAACTACCACTAAGTACCATTCCCACGCCCTCAAATACTACAGAGTGAATACTCTACAACAGCCAAACATTGCAATAGTTTTTGAGGTCATTGTACTAAGGCCAGCCACCTTGTCACAGTTGACAAGATCTATCACAGACAAGGTTCAGCATACTATGTCATACCTGAAATAGACAATGATGAGAGCAATCTTGATGCTAACCAAGAGGATCTGCCAACCAATGATGGATACATAAGCACTGAGCATGAAGATGATTCTGATAATGAGTCCTACTACAGTACAACCCCAGCCTGTGCCTATGCAGTTGAACGTACAGAAAGGGACACTACAAAAAGACATCACCAGGTTATGGAAGAAGTATACGTGCCTCCAGCAAAGAAGTGAGTAGTAGGAGCTGGTAATGAGAATAAACCAGCATATAAGCCACCTTGCAATGAGGTAGTTCTTATCAAGCCCTCAAATGAACCCAAGCCTGGACCGTCCAAGATCCTACAACACAATATGGAACCTCCTAATGCTATAACTGCACCCTACACTGTATGTGAGACTATTCCCAAAATCCTTTATTAGAAAGGGAACATGTACATAATTTTCCTAGGAATAACCCTTCATCATCACATCCCCCAGCACATACCACAGGCACACGCTGACCTGTATGAAAATCATAACGTGCCAAGTCATGTACACATCCTATGGCCAAGCCCTTCTGGCTATAAATAGCCAATATCATATGCTATCATCCCTTCAAGTTTCGTTTGATCACCATCATCCATTCCTGAGATATTTACAAATCTCTAAGAACCACTCCAAAACAACTACTAGTATTATGATTGCTAATTAGACTAGCAAATTTTATATAGTAGGCACAGATCACATGCTCTCAGGTCAGCTGACTGTATAGCCACTAAAGCACATGACCCTTGCCTTATCTAGAGTGCTGACATAATTGCCACTCAGACACAGCATTGGACAAATAAGTGCATATTATTCCCATGAACCCTTAGTAAGACCAGATTT
>JBBPOB010000228.1:0-22680 GCA_038091275.1 Tylopilus subfusipes
CACACAACTCAACTTGCGACTTCCTCGAACTCGACACAATGGGAGCACCAAGTAAACATACTACACTACTTGTCACTCTTTTACTGTGTCTCGCTTTGACTATACACACCGCACTCTGTTCTGAACAGTCAAAGTTAGTCATACGGGTGAATATTTCAATAAATCAAACCGCTCCACGCTGCTAACTGCCCAACGTGCCACCAGGAGTCCGACATTCATCACTGTCCTGCCGTGGAGAAGCTGAGCGACCTCAAACGCGCTGTGGAGGATAATGAATCACCCATCATGCGACAGGTGTTCAACTGGTTATTCCCCTTTGGTCCTGGGTGGAATGCAGGTTTGTGGTTTGTATTATGGCCTGGCACGTTCGTAAACATTTGTCCTAGTTCTGGGAACATTTTACATCAGCTCGTGCGTCTATTGATGATTTCGAAGCCTGGTTTGCCCGGCAATTGACCAACGTTTCAGGGTACCCAACTTCATCCTCGCCTTTATTCCCGCGGAAATCGATGCAAATACCCTCAACACTATGACTGCCTTTGCCGTCAGCCTCCCTCCTATTCTAGCATTCCGAATTATTTGATCTCATAGATCGTGCAGACGGGCGGCCTCCTGTCTGATGTCTTCCTGCACCTGATACCCCACGCGTTCCTTGGCGAGCATCAAGATTCGGATGCTCACTTTGTCATGGTGGAAGACAAACGAAACATACTGATCGGGTTTGTGGATTCTGGCTGACATACTCCAACGGCTCAACCTCTGTTGGCAGGCTTGGTGTATTTATTGGTTTTGCTGCCTTCTTCGTCATGGAGAAGTCCTTACGGGTTCTCGGTGGTGATGATGGAGATGAGGGTCATTCGCACGGCCACTCCCACTCTCACTCACATGTAAACACATCGGCCAACGCCGTTGCTTCCGGTGTATCGATTACGTCGTCAGCTGATGGTCTGCGGGTCAGAGGCGGAGAGAAGGGGCGTGAAAGTGACCAATCAGAACAAGTCGATCAGGTGCGACCAGGCACTGGCCCATCGAAGCTCCCGGCGTATCTTAACCTTTTTGGTGACTTCGTTCATAACATGTACGATATATTATTTCCCGTTGTATTGCTGCCCATACTAACACCTTCGAGCAGAACTGATGGCCTAGCGTGAGTCTCCGACGCATGTGGGTGCTCTCCTGACTAAGTTTGTCTCCAGTATGGCTGCATCATTTTACTCTTCTCCCCTGATTGGTGCAACCACAACCTTGGCTTGTTTTGCCCATGAAATACCTCACGAAATTGCCGATTACTCAATTCTGATCCGTAGCGGATTTAGTAAACGACAAGCCATGCAATCGCAGTTTTTGACCGCGGTCGGTGCATTTGTACGTTTTCACATTCTCAACGGACTTTGGGTTCAGAATTTGCACTTAATTTTGATTAGGTCGGGTGAGTGCCACTTGGAAGTAATCGACTGGCTGTTGTTCATGTACAACAGTACATTCATGGGCATAGCGATTCATAATCTATCAGCCTCCGGCACGGAGTCAGTGTCGCTCGATTTAGCGGCCGGCGTGAGGCAGGACGCATCCGGAATTCTCGGCACTACGGTACAACTTGCAGACTTGGTACGTCTGCTCAGTAAGCTAGTTTTCCAAGTCATCTGATGTGGCGAAGGTGATTCCGTTTGTCGCTGGAGGATTTCTGTACATCGGCGCCGTTGCTGTGCTGCCTACGTGAGTCAAGTGGTTGTCTGTTGTCTGTGTCCATGCTGATGATTTATCATTGAAATTAGTCTGCTGGCGGAGAGTAAAAGTGGAGCACAGGCACTGCGAGAGGTATGACAACTCTCCTGTACTGATATATTTCGATGGTTGATGAAACTTCGCAAGTTCGCTGCGATTGCGTTCGGTGTCTTATGCATGTTCTTGGTGGCGTAAGGCATCACACCTGTTCCGTAGTGCTGTTCTCACGCTGTTCGAACTATTTTCAGCTGGAATGAATAGATGCGACGCTCGCACCTGCTCGGCAGTTGTGGTAGAGGGTGGTACCTGTCCACTCAGTCGTCCTGGTGACCATGCATGTCGTAGGGTATACTCGGATACCAGGAAAATCTCGAAATGGCTCCAGTACACTGGACCCTGCTGGACCCTTTGGGCTTTACCGGGATTCGGAGCGGGGAATGGCGATGCCGTGAACTGTTTAAATTAAGAGAATCGGCGTGTGAGCAGGTTACTTGTTTGAGATGTTTTGTGACCGAAGAAGACGCGTTCATGCAAGCGTTCATGATGCATCGATTCAGATGGTTTCAGTCATTTGGCTCAGGGGGAAGCGACGGATGGCTGATGCCGTGGCAATGCCGGCGAACGTGCGTGACGCTGTGGCAACCCTCTTGGTCCGCTTTCGTACATTCCCTGCTTAATGGGAGCCACAGCATAAGCCCAGACACACGACCACCTCCACTCAAAAACCTCTAAAAGCTTCCATTCTCTTCCACCGCCCTCCCCCGACGCCCTCTGCTCCACGCGTTCGCCCCCCACCGCAACTTCATCTTCTACATCAACTCCTCGTACTGCCCCTTCAAGTCCCCACGGCATTCCAACTCGTCACGTTCCAGGTCAGGCTGACTCTCCGCCGACTCGTTCGAGAACTGCTCATGTCTATCCCTCCATCAGTCTCCCGCCCACCGCATATTACAAGACGCGCAAGATCACCCACCCTCCGGAACATCTCCAACTCACCCTTCATTCTGAACTCGCACTCCGCCCCTGTAAAAGCATCTTAACTCATTCTTGAATAATGGGCACAAAAGGACGTGAAGTTCCTCGCGTGGTATGCTGCGCCATTCCGATCACAAGCGCCGCCGGCAAGGTGCTTGTCATTACAAGTCGGAAACGTCAAGATCTATGGGTCTGTGCGTATTTTTTCCCTTTCCTTCGTCTTCTGTAAAGAGCTGTGTACTTGCCACACGCGTTAGTCTTCGCCCAGACTTTGTTTCGGTTTTTCCATTGCCTTCTGAGCTGACTCGCTTTTCCAGTACCAAAAGGGGGCTGGGAGCCCACAGACGTAAAATTGGAGGCAGCAGCCTCGCGGGAAGCCTTAGAAGAAGGTCTCACCTTTTCTCACTCTATCCGTCATTTCATCTCCTGATGAATGTCATATCTGCCTCGCCCTTGAATTTCAGCTGGCGCTCGTGGCAGAATTACACGATACGTGACAACCATCAACTCCCCTTCAACAACGTATCACTTCTACGAGCTTGAAGTATCGTCCCTAGACAAGGACTGGCTCGAAAGCAATGAACGAAGAAGAGAATGGGTCGACTACGCCGAAGCATCTCGAAGAGTCGCGTGGAAACCTGAGCTTGCACAAGGGTTGGCCCTATCGTCGTTGGCACAACGGTAGAATTTCGCGTAACTGCAGTTTTCCATTGTGCACTGCGTGGCACTGCGATTCTCTTGCTTTCCATGGATCGTCGCACTTGGAATCACTGAACATGTCGTGGCCAGTTTCATATTTCCTTAGACATCCCCGGACCTGACTCATACTCTACTCTTCTTAACTATACCACCTTGACCTCATCAAACCACTTCTTCCTGCATAGTCTGCTCCTCGATGTACCACTTATACTACTTCACGGTTTTTTCAACATAGATCCGTGGTTCTCGCTAAACAAAATTTTAACATCTAATAATCTAGATAGTTTGCCGTGCCATCGAAATTACTTTCCGTAGGGTCCCTTCAATGCTGTGGTTTCATTACTCCAGTAAGCGGAATCATTTGTAACGTCGGGTATTGATTCTACTGACCCTTTCTTTTTTTTTGTCAGCTCGTTCCGCCGACACAAACGATTGAGCAAAGCTTTTCCTGGTACCGCGCCATCCGCTCACGCGGCCAAAGGAATGCCAGTGGGAAGGCTGCTGACCTTCCTGTTATACCTCTTTCCCCTATGTCACAGAGCAGTCATCTTCCTCCACTGGTCTCGAATAAGGATCCAGCAGGTAACGCTCTCTGTCTGGTATCGTAACAGCCATCCGCCACTATCGAGCCATTGTGGTTTCCAGGTAACACTTGTACGCCCACTCAATCAGCAATTTTTCGAGGACAAGCCTCCAGTGGTGCAAGTTTCGATCGGAAAGTGCACGATACACTCAATAGACACCAATTGGTCCATCGCCTTGTATTTTCTGACAATTATTTTTTGCCTGTAGGGAGGAAACCTGTCCATGAATTTGCTTCCTGCGACGTCCGACAGCTCCGCATTTTTCAGCTGAGACAATGCGGGACAAGCGAGGAACCCTGGTGCCTGGCCTATCGCTATGCTGACACAGGAACGTGGAACCCTCGGCCTGCCATGACCAGTCGATTCTGTACCCGGTTTGTGCTCGCACCGAATGTGGCGGCCTCGGTCGTCGTTGTGTAGGTCGGTCATCTTTCCGTTGTATCCATCACAAGACGTTGCGCGGCTCTATAAATATAATATAGGCTGTTTGACGATGAGTATGGAGGGCCAAGCCCCTCTGTGTAAGACATGGCTCGGCGATTGGTACCAGCAGTGGGTCGTGATTGCTACGATGGCGTTCCCCGTACCCCTCGCAATGGAGTATGACAGAACCGACATTACCGCTTGATCAAAATACGTTCCGCCGGGAATGGCTTTGGACAAAGATAATTTCCTCGGAGCAATGTAGCCGCCCAAACAGTTTTTATTTTTTCGAGCGCTACCGAATCTGTCAAACAAGCTTGAAAAATTTCCAGCGCAACTTAGAATTGGAACCCAGAGGGGGATGAGATCGATGAGAGTTCGCGTCCATGACAATAGGCCTTCCAGGAATAAGGTCATTTCCAATGTCAAGTTCACGTGCGACGCTCCCTTTCCCCCGGTGGGTACCTAACTGGGAATGGGTGCAGTCGTGGGGTGCACACCAACTAAAAACGTGCTTTTTTGCAAAGATCCTGACAACAACTGATCTGGTTAGTGATTAGGGGGCCTTGCGACACCCGAATCTTGCCGGCCACCAAAGTTGAGTGGTACAAAGTAAGAAATGCTTACGGAGGATCCGAGCGCGCCGCGCAGTGCCTCGTGATGGATTGATGCATACAGCTGGACAAGGCTTAATGAGGGACGGTACTGTGTAGCAAGGAAAGTTGAGCCACATGAATGACCCTAAAGCGGAAACCTCCGTGTGGGGGAAACAGCCACAGGTCTTAGGAAATCCACAGTCGAGCAACCGATATACTGGACTATTGTCATCCATCCACGACGTGACACACACACGACAAACACCTTCGACACCTTTCCCCATACAATGTCGCTGCTGACTCCTTCAGAGTCCCGTGCGTTCCAGTCCTTCCTTGATGCAACCGCATTTCCCTTGGACTGGAACATGCAGCTCGAGATCTGCCATGAGCACATGCCACCAGCTCGCGGAACAGAGGCGCTTACGAAGGCGACGAAAGATCTCATGTCGCTGGACGGCGACAAATGGCGCTATCCCCTTGTCCCATATTCTCCTGCCGAGACTTCGGTTCCATCGGTACCCAGGCAACAGCAGGCGCAGTCCAATTCACTCACACTCCTGTACGCGGCAAGGCAGCAGCGATCCCTGGCTCACAATGCCGATGAAGCCGAACTGGCGAATCCATCAGCTACGCATCTCGGTTCATTCAAGTCGCACACGCAGCTTCCCTTTTACCACGTCATCAATTCTACTGCGGATCCAAGGCAAAGTCGTTCAGATGATCGCCGTTCGTCCTCGTCCTCGTCTAGACAATCTCCCGTAGATCTCCTGACATCGTCGTCGTCGACTACGAGGCTCCCATCATCGTTAGCGAAGCGATCTCCTCCGCCTGATGCAAAACTATCAAACAAGCGACATCGTCTTGCTCTGCAGAACCAACCCGATGAGGCGCAGATACCGCATCAACATAGGGCTTCGTTGTTGTCGCCGTTACAGAAAAAGGCAAATCACATCCAATCCGAACAAAAACGGAGGGCAAATATCCGCAGGGGGTATGACACTCTTTGCGAAACCGTCCCGGCTCTCAGAGAGGCTTGCCAGGCGGAACAACAGCTTGCAGATAGTAAAGCTAAGAGTCGTCGAAGAGGAAAGGCGAAGGCGAAGAGTGATGACGGAGAAAAGATAGATGGACGGGCAGGGCCCAGAAGTGAGAATGTCGTCTTGTCAAAAAGTAGGTCATATCATACAACGTCTACTGTACCCTCATCTCCTTCATTTTAGCCATCGACCACTTGCAAGAGCTGCTGTCTGAGCGGGAGGTTTTGATGCAGCGTCTCCACGTGGCTCGCAGCGCCTTACCGGCTGACCACCCGTTACTTCAACCCCAGTCAGACGAGCCACTTCCGCTGTGGGAGCGGAAATGGACTGGTGGGGAAGAGAAAGGCGACGATGACGACGACGACGACGACGACGACGAGTAGCATGTGCGGCAGAAGGGGCGACGTTGAAAAGACAGTGTTGGGCTATGGTTGGATGGAGACTTTTCCATCTCGGCATTTACATGAAGGGATGTGTCATTATATTTCAGTTAATGGTTAACTTCCACTTGTATCAGGCTCCTGGATAGACGTTGGTAAATAGTGTTTTACTATCTGCTTAGATACTTTAGAGAGAGACTAGTGACCTGCTGTCTAGGATCGAGGCAACAGTATTTGTACGCCCTGGCAATCATGCCACGCCACGATCAAACGGTAAAACCTAAATCAGGTTCATCCGACGGACTTCCAGATACTAACAGGAACAAAATGCCAGAGACCCCAAGGCAGTCCCGGAAACGAAATTATCGCTCAGTACGAGTTCGTGACGGTGCACGTTACCAATCACACTGACTCTGCCTGCTGGTGCAGGACGGCCCAACCCCTACGTGGGTGAAACGCACTATCGATGGACCTGGTGTCTGGGCGAGTTGTGTCAAGGGAAAGGAGAAGCGAACCGTTGGTGAACTGTATGACCTGTTCGAGTCGGTGAGGGTTGCCATTACTTACTCTTATGTTTTGAGAGGCCTTACTAGTCTGATCATGATCAGCTAGCCACCGAACTGTGGCCAGAGACAGGAAAGGATCAGGCTGAAGGACGGCATACTTCTGACGATGAAGAAGATGGTGTGGACTTTGAAGCCCTGGTCGCGCAGGAACTTGCTACCATCAAGCGTCCACGGACAGAAGGGCGATTCGGTTCGTAGCTGGCAGGCTGCTTTGCATACGTGTGCCTTGATCTCCTTTCCCAGTGAATCGCCAAACGAATACCCCCTGCGGTAAGAATGCGGACGTCAACACCGACGCAAAGCTAACTCTATTCAGTGGTCTTTATTTCTTGCAGACCCCCGATAGATCCAGTCAAGTTAATCGTCACATGTGCCGAGAACGTCCGAAAGACAGGTGCAGCAAGGACAAAGTAAGGATACCAACATTTCATGAATCGCCCGGTTAGATCTTTAAATGCATCCAAGGTATACGCATAGGCTTATCCCAGTCTCTGGATCTTGTGTGGCAAATCTTCCAGAGATACATTCCCTGTGCAGACGTGTGTTTGCGTCGTTTTTCGCAGGGGCTGAAAGAAGTGCCGACGCCCCTCAAGTACACAAGGTGATTTCCCAATCGGATTTTGTTTCCTTGATTCACAAGGGCCTTTCTATCTAGTACAAAGTCGAACTGCGAATGCGAAATCATAGCACACTGACACGGATGGATATAATTGAGGAAATAGCGAAATGCATGCCTCCAAACTACGTGGTCGACCTTGATAACCCGGACGTATTTGTCCTCGTCGAGGTTTTCAAGGTGTGTCGTGCTATCCGTTCTGTCGCGTCACAAACGACTCAGGCGTTGACTTCAGAGCGTATGTGGTGTCAGCATCCTGAGGGACTATTACAAGCTCCATAAATTCAACGTTATGACGCTAGCTAATGAGAAAAATGCAATAGAGGATTTCAAGCCTGAAGCGGGACGGTTACAGGGCACTTAAGTAAGAACTTGATAAAGTTGACCCAATGTAGTAGTACGCTGCTAGTACGTAGTCAGACTGAGGAGGAGTCAAGTCCAATGCATATATATCTGATGAAGTCCTCCATGGGTAAACAACAAACCCAATGCTTGAGGAATCGAGTTATCCATCCTACTTTCACTTGGGACCGTACGTGGATCTTGCCAGTGGGTAGTACCCGATCTTACTTGATTTGGGCGGAGTACTGGTTGCGCTGCGCCTTTTACACTTTGTGAAGCCACCACACTAATACTGGGCGTAGACGCGTAGTCTTTCGCCACAACATGGCTGATCCAGTGGACTCGATGCTCGATCTCATGCGGCGCCTGCCGCCAACCCGCGTAGAAGAGAACATCAACTCTCTCATCCGCATCTGCCCCAACTACGCGGATGATCTCCTGGGTAGTGTTGACCAGCCACTCAAGGTCTTGACGGATCGCGCGACCGGCAGGGAATATCTCGCCTGCGATTATAACAGAGATGGCGATAGCTATCGGTGAGTGATACTTTACGGTATCGTAATACTCGTTGTAGGGTCCTCGCAGGTGTCGATTGTTTCAATCATTTTCTCTTTCCTTCGATAAAGACGTAGGCGCTCGGGCATTGACACACGTCTTCAGATCGCCATGGTCCAACGAGTATGACCCTCCATTAGAAGACGGAACCACTCCAAGCCCGAAACTACGCAAATTGGAAATCGCGGCGAACGAAGCGTTCGACACCTATAGGGAATTGTACGCGTTCCAGCTACCGCCATCTGCGTGTACACTTCTCATACAGACCTGTCCACCTTCGCCACATATGACAGATATTACGAAGGTGGTGTCTCTTCTGTTTACCTCTGGGAGCTCGAGGATGGTGGATTCGCCGGCGTAGTCCTGCTAAAAAAGGGTGAGCGTTCGATGGGCTCTTTGACAGTCTACTGCGCTTCCGCACCTTTCACTGCGGGGATCACGGATCAGCGATACTGATGCTGACTGAGCATCTTTATAGTGATGGACCCTTCGAACCCGGATGAGCCATCCGGGACATGGGACTCTATACATGTCTTCGAAACGGCAGAGCGCGGGAGGCAAGCTCACTACAAGCTGACGTCCACGGTCATGCTCCAGCTTGTTACGCGGCATATCGAAGACACTCAAATTCAGGCCGTTGTTACCAAGGACAAGAAAGCTTCTGATCACGGCTCGAAGTCATCGGGAGAAGTCAACTTGAGTGGAAGCATGACCCGACAGGTGATTTGCAAAGACCTCTACCCTCTTAATTCAAGCTTTTCTGATTCTTCACGTCTTTCATGATCCAGACGGAGCAAGACTGTCCCCTGCAAGATTCTTCGTCGCATATTACCAATACGGGAAGGATGATCGAGGAGATGGAAATCAAAATGCGCAATCTCCTTCAAGAGGTCTGCTGATTTCCGCTAATAGAACGATAGCTGATGGGATCGCCTCAGGTGTACTTTGGAAAGACGCGTGACATTGTGTACGATCTCCGCAGCGTAGACGATCTAGATAAAGCAAGAAAACAAAGAGAACTACAGAAAGAGCTTGTTGGATTTATCAAGCGGTGAATCGAATGGCATGTAATCACTGCGCTATAGATAAGATATCCCAACGAGTGATAACGTGTTAAAAGAGGCGACATCAACGACCCGCTAGCTGGGTATCGGCGATAGGATTGGCATGGATTGTTACCTAGAAATTAGGTTCAGACGTCATTTTTCACCTGCAGTTCATGTCCTACATGGGCGAGTTTGATTTCAGCGAGGGGTCTATTTTTATTGTTGACAGGGACGCGTTCCATCGAGTCCAAGGTGGAGTCGGCGCCGTCGATTACCTTTCCAAAGATTGTGTATTTACCGTCGAGGTGAGGCTGCTTTGCGTATGTGATGAAGAACTGGGATTTATTGGTATCAGGCCCAGAATTTGCCATGGCGACCATACCACGATTGTTGAGCTATGTAGCGGTATTAAGGGCACCATGGAGCACAGGTTTCAATGGGAGAAAACTGCGCGCGAATAGATCCGTACCTTGAGTGTGGATCGAATCTCATCCGCGAAGGGTTTCCCCCATATGCTCTGGCCACCTTTGCCTAAGCCCGACGGGTCGCCAGTTTGGATCATGAAACCTTTTATATTTCGGTGGAATATGCAGTCGTCATAATAGCCAGAGGCGCAGAGAGCGAGGAAGTTCTGGAGTGTAATTAAGATGAGAATATGAAATGGAAAATTACCGTGGAATCACGCGCCTCTGCAGTTTTCGGCACAGCTTCGCAGAATACCTCGATCTTGGAGCAACATGGCAGCAAGGTTTGAACGAATTCATATGGAGCGTACCTTGAGTTCTCCATGGGACGTGTGGAGCGTTACGGACTAGTGGGTGGAACCGTGAGTGTATGCGCCGTTGGTGGCGGATCAAGGTGAACTCACCATCGCGTGACGTGTGACACGCGTGACAGTCCCTTAGCGACTAACACGGAATGGGGGAGATCGCGGCTGCCAAGCGCGGAAGAATTTGGACGCAGCCGCCTGAGATACTCCCGTGTGCACACTCTCATCCTTGACCTCGAACCACCACCATGATTCGAACATCCTCCATCCGCAGCCAGGATGATCCCCTCTCCATTGCGATTCGTCCACCTTCAACAGAGTCGGAATCGGACCGACAAGCCCGTCTCCAACAGGAGGCTAACGCTCGTCGCATATCTGAGCAAATCGACGAAGAGCTTAGAATCGAACGTGAGAAGCTGAAAAAGTCCAAGGGCGACGTCAAGGTAATTTTTATCGTTTTTATTGCTCATGACTGATGTAGTCTGTGCCCCAAGTTGCTACTCTTGGGCCAGGCCGAGTCGGGCAAGTCGACATTGCAAAAACAATTCCAGCTCATGTACAGCCCAGCATCGCTGGAGAGTGAGCGCATGTCCTGGAGGACTGTTGTATATTTCAACGTCGTCCGCTCTCTCCAGAAAATCCTCATCACCCTAGACGCGTGGGACGACATAGATGACGGTTCCGACTCACAGAGCACACTGGAACGCCAGGAACTCAGTCAGGATGAGCTCCTTTTAGTTGGGACATCCCACGCCAGTTTCGTGGGTTTGCCTGCTGGTGCTCCCTCTTCGGTTACACGACTTCCAAGTCCCACGGAAGGAAGCCCTACAAAATCGTACTCCATCTCAGATCTGCGCCATCGCCTTCTACCCCTAGTAAATACCGAGCCACAACTGGCCCATCAACTCAGCGGTGGCATTTCTGTCAAGGGAGAAGTTTATGTTCGCAACGGCTGGCAGGCGAGAACCATTCACGCAGGCCAGAAGCTCATCGGAAGGCGATCGAAACGACCTGAGACGGGAAACGCGGAATTGCCCATTGAGCGTCCCGGTACAGCTATGTCGACCGAAGCCAATGCAGATGCTCTAATTGACCAGGTCGCTACAATGTTGGACCAGTCGTGCGAGGACATCAAAATCCTTTGGGAGCATCCGGTTGTTCGTGCTTTGATTTCAAAAAGAAAGCTGAAGCTCGACGAATGGTCGGAATTGTAAGTATGTGCATATATGCGCACATTTTGCTGACGACTCCGCAGCTTTTTACATGATATTGCTCGCATCTCCGCTCGAGACTATATACCATCGACAGGTTGGCATTGATGGATTCATTCCATGCCATTGTTAGCTGATATCAGTAGATGACATCCTGCATGCCCGTATCCAGACGATGGGGGTCGCCGAACATATCTTCGACGTGGACATCCACGGAAAGAGCGTATCATGGCATCTTTTTGACGTCGGTGGCGCCAGAGGACAGCGCCATTCGTGGGTGCCGTATTTTGATGATGCGAACGCCATCATTTTTGTTAGTCCGATCAGCGCCTTTGACCAGGTAAGTTCATTCACGTTGGCAAGCACGTGCCTCGCTTGATTTCATGCACGGTGATACAGTATCTTGAAGAAGACCCTCGCACAAACCGTATCGATGATTCTTTACAACTCTTTACCCAAATCTGTTCAAATCAGCTACTCAAAAAGGTCCACCTAGTCTTGTTCCTCAGTATGTCTCACCGTACGCGTTTCAAGAATGGGAACTGAGTAGATATTCGTTCGACAGATAAGACGGACATTCTGAAGAAAAAGCTCGAGCAAGGCTTATTGGTTTCCAAATAGTAAGTGTCGTTTACGTCTTTGATTCGTCACTTACATGGAGTAAGCATCCTTTCGTACGGCGACCGTCTCAACGAGTACGAATCAGTGGTACAATATTTCCGGGCACACTTTCTGCAAGTCCATAGGAGGAACAACGAGAACAGACGAGTCTTGTATACCCACTTGACAAACGTCACCGTTGGTGTTCTCGTTCTAGATCCATTGCAATCCACTGAAATTGTTTTTGACTGTCCTATCACAGGACACGAAAGCTACGCAGAGCATTATCGGTAACGGTAGGTGTTCAACTTAGCGACACCATTACGCTCCTCACCGAAGAAACAATTCAGTGCGGGACTCTATCTTCCGTGGTTACCTACAATCAGCTGCTTTGGTGTGATCCCCCCACCCATTGCTTTGTCTCTCCACTTTCCGTGTAAGAAAGATCCCAGCATGCTCTCTTGTGTTCATAAGATATTTCCAGCAGACCTCCCCCACACTCACCTACACACGTACATTACACCACTCCGTCCTGTATTGTTGTTCTGTTTCTGTGGTTTGCTGTCGCATTTTGTGTTGGCCCGAATGCTTGCATTTCCTCTCCGCCTCCCTCTTCGGTTACGTCGCACTTGGTGATGGATCGTTACTGTTTTGGTCCTGTAGTTGCTTTGTATTCTCAGATACTACGTACTCGCGGTGATCCATCCTGGCTTTATTGGGCCGCCTCCGACGAAGTGCCTCCTTGGCGTGGTATATGACATGCTCGCAACAAAATCCCCCTCAGCGTCACTTGTTGTTTCTTGATCAGTCATGGAAAGTAATCGCGAGCCCCTCAGCGTCACCTTCTTTCCTCCGTTGTACCATCAACGTAGAATATGGATACTAGATATCCTTCGCCGCGAACGCCTCACCGAGGTTCGTGCGATAATAATTCTGTGGATCTCGTCCACGGGAGTTGTGATCAAAACACACAGATCGTAGATATTGGATGTGGCGAAGGCGCCCTCCTCGCGACACTCTGCCAGCCGGCTCCTTGGCTGAAACCAAGTCATTTTCAAGACGACGATGACGAACTTTCCGCCCTATTCTGCAACGTCGGTTTGGATGACCATGATACCCCCGATCTGCATTCGACACGCATCGCAGGACTCGACATCTCGTCCCCCCAACTGCAGATCGCCGCTCAGAACACATCTCCGGTGTGTGCGAACCCTCTTTACACGCGCTGGGAGCCCTTGGACGTCGAATTGTGGCAAGGCAGCGTCGACGCGATCAATCCTGCGTTCGTCAACATACATTGCATCGTCGCGAGCGAGCTGTAAGGGTTTCATCGTGGTCGTCACGCAGTCCCGTCCAGCTGATGTGCATCCTTGCGGTTTAGGATGGAGCATTTGACGGACGATGTCCTCGTTCAAGTCGCCCCTGTCGTGCTTGGTGTGTATCAACCACGGGTGTTCCTCGTCACCACTCCGTCGTACACGTTTAACCAACGATGGTCCCCACCGGGAACCGCGGACCCAAAAGGGTACCTCGATCCAACTGGACGCACCAACCGGACATTCCGGCACCTGGACCACAAGTTCGAATGGACCGTTGACGAGTTCGTCCAGTGGTGCCAGACTGTCGCGCAGCAGTGGGGATACGCAGTAGAGACGGCAACTATCGGAATACCCAAAGAGCAAGATCCTTGGGGACGGGACGGGATCTTGGGTGGCGCCACTCAGGTCGCGTCTTTTAGGCGACTGGACGATCGATTCTCCAGGGCAGTGAGGGAACACGGAATGCAAGACGTTCGTAGCACGACTAGAGAACCCCACACCTTAGTGGCGAGGCACCACTACGAGGCGCACCCACGCGCAGAACACCCCTCGGACTTCAGGGAAATCGAGGAAGCAATGGTCGCCAAGTTTCAGCAATGGAGAGAAGTGATCCTCGGGGTTCAGGAACTCTGGTTCGCAGATGAGCTGCCCATCTTGTGTGGGGGATCTATAGAAGTGATGCTCGATGTAGTGGAGCAGAGTGCCAAGCTTGAGTTACAAAGGGTCGCTGGCCAACTACGCGGAGACTGGAAGATTCAGCTTGTCGCGGGGCTTACCGATCGGGTCTCCGAACAAATCACGCCAATGGAGACCGAAAATGTCATGTGCGACGAGGATGATGGATCCGACTATGGCGTAGAAGATACTTCGTTCGACTCTGGCGTACACATGGGTGTGGCTCATGATGGTGCTCCATGGCGCCCCGAGGATACTCCCTGGACTCAAGCTGGGGATAGCTGGGCCACGAATTGGGACGGAAGTAAGATAGTTACGACCGGCTCAGAGTGGGGAAGGAAGCTATAGACTTGGAGTGGATTTCGGAAATGGATCTAGATTAGTATCTAACTCGTGTACATCTAACAAAACTGGACTTCGTCGGACCATGCAATGAAGACAAGTATCGAACCGACTGTTAATATTGAAGCTACGGGCGAGCACCGACTATGATACTCGTTGGGTCTCATGAGCCGATTTAATAGGTACTGTAGATAGCTCCGTGGTGAGTTTTGGGCGAAGCAGCGTGGCAGACACTTTGCACTGACCGATGAGAGGATGCAACTGTGCCATGTAGGTAATCATCCACATGAGATAACAACACGAAAGCGTGAGCAGAATGACAGTCCGAATAGTTCTGCATTGGCGGCATGCTCAGTCACTGGATGTTCAGCCACTTTAGCACCACTTACGTTTGCTGTGGGCCCTTCGGGACGAACAAGTAGCCACAAGCCATTAGTCCCAGGACGACGACAAGAATGAGGATGACCGGGAACATTATGTTTGGGTGTTGTGTCGTTCAGAATCAAAGGTACGTCCGCACATCCGACATCCAGTCTGAAGTCATGTGACAAGCAACAGACGCGGTCATGAAAGAATGGGTATTTCACAGGCTAGGGCATCATCACGAATCTATTATGTGTAATAAGATAGCGATGTCTATGGATCAAAAGCCCGACGTCTATAACAGACATTACGCGGTTTCTTGGGCATCGTGATCATGGTCTAGATCGCGAAACGTTGAATGCGTGTCTTAACGAAGGCAAGGGCCACACCTACATGGTAATTGTGCTTTGGCAAGGGCTGATCCAGCTTGACCTCCACTTGACGCAATATCGTTGCGAGAACGGTCCCCAGTTGCAAGTATGCGAACTGAGCAAAAGACCAGGTGAGCCGCTATTCAGCATGAAAACATAGTCGCGACTTACCTGCTCGCCAATGCACCGGTGCCGGCCAGCACCGAACGGTTGGTAAGGACTCTCTGTACCCTTGCTTACCGCACCAAAGCCATAATCGATCTTCTCGCCATTTTCGTCCGTATATGATTTGAACGCCTGAGCGGCAACACCTTCGGGGTCGCTCCACCGGGTTGGCTCCCATGCACCTGGGTTGTGCCATATCTCCGGGTCAACCTGGCTGACACTTGGAGACGCTAGAACGTAGTGGCCACGAGGTACAACATAGGTTCCGTCTTTCGAGGGTGCAGCAAGAGTGGGCGGTACGGGAACATCAGAGCGGACGTAACGCATGATGCTGTGAATCGGTGGGTGCATGCGAAGCGTCTCTCGAATAACCGAATCCATGACGGGCAGTTCACGAAGTTCCTCGTAGTTCATACTCCTGAAGGTACCATCCGGATTGCCAAAGTGTTGCACTTGCTCTTGGTAGAATGCCTCCCTGAATAAGGCGATAAATAGAGATCATTAAAAAATGAAGGTGTACGTACTGTATTTCCTGGTTTTCTGCAAGATGAAGGAGGGCCCAAGAACCAGTAGCTGAACTAGTGTGTTGTCCCGCCATGAGAAGAGCAATCAAGATATGGGCAATCTCATGGTCTGGGAGTGGTCTACCACTCCGATACTTTTGAGAAATGAGCGCTGAAATCATGTCTTGAGCGTCCTGTCGCACGTGTGAGTACAATGTCGAATATATAGAGGCCTGCACTTACAATGCCAGATTCCCTGCGTTTCCGAATGATATCGACATAGAATTCACTCATTTTCTTGTGAGCTTCGTCACGTTTACGGTAACTCTCCAATGGAAGGTTGGGGAAGAGGAAGTTCAATGGAGTGAATCCACCGTCCAAAGCGTTGAACAATTCCGAGAACGACTTGTCCAAGCTCTGGCGAACCTCGCTACCTTGGAGTGTCCCTGATGCGGTCAGAATCGTGATTTGCGCCATGATGTCTGTAGCATCGAAACGTCCCCATTCGTTGATATCGTTCATTTGGAAGATCAAGAACGCTGGATCCGCCCTCATGAAGGTGTCGACCTCGTTTTCGATCATGCCAACGTAGGCGTGGAAGTTTTCGACCGAGAGACCAACTTTAACAAACTTCTTCTGCTCCATGAATAACTCGTTGGGGACATCGTAGACCACATCTTTACCGAAAACGGGTGTTGTAAGATGCTTAGGAAGAGTTAACCACCCGTAAACTACCAGAGAATTCACCTCACCTTGTAAGCATCTTCAGCTGAGAAAGCCATGGATTTGCCACCGAGAACAAAGTTGTTGCCTCTGGGACCGAGCGCGACAGTGACTTTACGGCCCAACAAGACAAACGTGAACACGTTCCCGTACTGCGAAGGTAACACGTTTAAGCGAAAACCTAGCACGAAGCTGTGTCGCAGCGCACCTTCTCTCTACACTGGGCAAAGAAGTTCAATGGGTCATTGCCATATTGAATTGCAGAGCCAAAGATGGGTATAATGTGGAAGACCTCCGGAGGCAGCGAAGGGTCGCGAGGAAGAATCTGTGGACGTGTCAGTCTGATTTCCCATGCACCTTGAGCACATACCAACTGCCTAAGAACGTTCAGGACGATGGCAATGAGCGGTGAATAGATGACCACGAGGAGAATGGCGCGTCCGGGGGAGTTTACGAAGTAGTTCTGGGTGGAATCCAGCACGGTGGCAACGTAGCCCGCAGCAGGCAACGTGCTGTTGAGCGCCATCGAGAACGAGGAACCAAGAAGAGAGTGATGGGAAGAAAAGCTTTGGTGGTCACAACTTTTCTACCTCGACGGGCCATCCGCCTAAGTATATTACTGTTTAGTCAGCAGCTTTTTTCCCGAAATCAGGCCATCCTGCTGGAATCAGACCATCTTGGTGGAATGAATTGCAGAACAAGCGCCGACTAGACAGTGTGTACTCTACAATTTTGAACCTCTCAGTGATAGGTGGAGTTGTGGTTGGGGACCCAGTTCAACAGCATTTACTCGAACGTTGACAACGTCACCAACTCCCAACGCCTCGCTCGACGAGGCAGGCAATGTTCCAAGTAACCCAAGCTTGGGTATGTGGCAGACGAACGAGCTAGCCATGCCACTCCCATCGAGGCGCGCACCGGAAATGTTAGCTTTCAGGAACCGTAACGGATCGTGGCGACCAGCTGCTGGTTGGGGGTCTTCTATGAAACGTTTGATATACAAGTGGGACCAAAAGTCGACGTTGAGTCTCTCCGTCCGCTTGTATTCTCTCTCCTTTTTCTTGATCTCAGGCGCGTACTCCTCCAACCATGCCGATGAGAACAGTGGGGTGTTTGTCCCGGGGTTTAGCAATGCGTGTTTGATCTGCCAGTGTGCAATGAGATCGTTGTACCGCCGCAGCGGCGACGTGACACGAATATAACCTTCGCCGTCCGGAATCCCCATGCTCCAATGCATTGCGGGCTCGAGGGTGTGTTCGACCGGGGGTATAAACAACTTGGACTTCTGTACGGCATAGAAATCCACGTGGCCATCCGAGTCTCGCATTGCCAGCAGTCTCCGAACAGCATGTGGATCTCCAAGACATACAGGCGACTTGGATGATCTTCTCAGCATCGGAATTCCGTGTTCGAGGGACCAGCGAGAAGCCACGCGACATGCAGCTTTCATGCATTCCGAGATGATCATGCGCGCGCCAGAACTCTGCATTTGTTGCCCTACGACCTCGTAGGTCAGGGTTGGGAAACCACGAAAAC
Organism: Tylopilus subfusipes; assembly: GCA_038091275.1. Taxonomy (NCBI): domain Eukaryota; kingdom Fungi; phylum Basidiomycota; class Agaricomycetes; order Boletales; family Boletaceae; genus Tylopilus; species Tylopilus subfusipes. Next base: position 18,122 of record JBBPOB010000228.1, read on the forward strand.
GATAGGGATCCAGGCAATCCAGAGTGGTCCCGGTCAGAGGTTTGGGACTGATGGTAATCTTGGCTTTAGACAGAGCGGTGTAGAAATGATTGCTGGAAGCCAGATTGCGTTCCCTGTGTCGCGAAATTGTCTCGGTGATGAGATGCAGGTTGTTGATGTGGTCCGCACTCAGGCTCACGACGGGGAAAGTGGAAGAATGGGCCGGAAGATCAAATGGACGGAAAGCTTCATAGCCCCTGACTGACCCGAGGAGGCGATCTATGCTGTCATAATCCACCGTGACAACGTTGCGGACCCATGCTGCCTGGACCTTGTAGTCCACCATGTCGCCCGAGGCGTCAAGCTTGAAACTAAAGGTAAGCACACGCTCAGCTTGTCCAGAGCACGAGTTTGCACCCAAGCTCATTTTCGACAGCGTCAAGGACTTGGGGAGCATAGGCCATGTCCTGTGTGCGAAATATGCAGTGAACCCCACTTTGCGTGCTTCTTGTGCGAAGATGTGCGAAGGAGGTATAATGGCTGTGGGATCTGCGACATGGACATGTATCCATGCCGCACCAGGCTCGGAAGGAACGGACTCGATTGACAAACCATCATCTAGCTCTTCAGCGCCAACGTCATCGACGACGTAAACAGGCAAATCGCCAAAGTCGTGCCGCAGATGCTCAACCGGATCGCAAAGGTAGAGATCCTCGGGACCGAGAGGGGTATTGTTTTGCGGGCTGGCAATAACGGTCATCTTGGACAAATTCTTTTGAACTATCCGATCCTCGGCAATGACCTTCGCTGACTTCTCCTCTGGGGTGTGATCCAAGTCAAGTTCCGACCACCTTGACACCAAGTCGTCCCATGGTGCCAAGTGACCCAAGTCGACCAAGACTTGATGTAGGACCGCAGTGTCTATTACTTCCGCAACCTCCAATTTCTTCAGGATGGTCGTCACGACAAGAGAATAAGGGTCAGCGCGAATGTGGCGGCGACGGTGAAGGGAATGGTGTAACACGTCAATGATTAAGCGATCTTCTTCCGTATATCGGATATCCACATTCAGTTCTTGGGTGGGGGCCTCGTTCCAAGACTCTATAGAACGCTTTCTGTTGGCAGCCATGATCGAACGGGCCTTGGATACAAATGAATCGATGGCAGGACTCGATTGGTGAATCAGGTCTCTGACGGCAACCAGTTTGTTTACATGGGACTGTGGACGGACAGCCCAAGTCTGGGCCGTACGATGAGAAGTGAAGTGTGGGACGAACGCGACGGTATGGTTCATGAGGTAGCGGTGCGATGCCAGCAAATTGTAGTAGTCCAAGTTTCTCGGGTCAGATATGAGCTTTGCAGCTTGTGGTAATGTGACGGTCGACCATTCGTCGGAACTTGGGGATCTAACGAGAGGGTACAGAGCGATATTTCGGCTGCCGATGGCGCAATAGGACTGGGCAACTCGACGCTCGACCTCCCGAAGCCGCCTGAGAATCTCTACACGTGCGCTGATCTCTGTCTTCCTAGTGGGCGAAGGAGTGATGCCAGCCCTTTCCGCGAGATCGCGAGGAACCATTTGTGGAATTTCAAAGAAGACATCGGCGACGTAGTGGGTGAGTATATCTCCGGAGAGGGAGAGGGAGAGGATGTAATTGCGGTTGTCAACCAAGGCATGCCCAAGGACGATTCCAGACGCAGAGGTCAACCCCCTAGGGTACAGTAAGCGGAACATGAGTGTGGGATTGCATTCATCACATGCCTGCGAATCTCGACGTATGTTCCAGGGTTCGGGACATCACTCGTCCTTGACTCGTCCGTCTCGTCCAGTTCCAGAGCGGTGTCTACTTGTGCTTCCTGCCATGCAGCCAATTCTTTAGTAGGTGGTCTGCGCGGACTCCTAGAAGCCTGGACATCTTTCTCAAGCCGCTTCTCTTCTCCCCTCAGTGACTTTTTGTGTTTCCACCCTGACGCAGGTTGTATTTGAGACCTAGAAGCTGCATTGAGGAGCTGTTCCGTGATTTTCGCGACGCGTTTCGTTTCGTCATAAAAACGGGTGTGGGCAGCGCCTTGAGAAACGACACTATCCGACTTTTGTGACGGAGACGAGATGGACCTGGCCTGCTGATGAAGACGTTGTTCGAGGATATGGCTCGGTCTGAATCCGAGTCGTTGAGCACGACAGTACATGAACGGATGAAAACGCGAGCCCGCTGGTGGCTATGCACCCCGGTCCCTTACCCTGATCAATCCAATGTTCAAACGAATAGAAAGAAAACGAAAGAGACAGGAGGAAGAAGAATCGGGTTTGGATGGAGACACTCAGGAAATATTGGGTCTAGATAACACGGACTCTGATGAATGCGAATCGGAATCAGGGTCAGAGCAAGAACGTGCTCAATCCGATTCAGACTCGGAGCCAGGCGTTGCCAGTGAGGATAGGAATCCAATATCCGAGGAAGAGGGCGTCGATGCGGACCCTCCAATATCGGTCGAGGAGGCTCTGAGAGACCCGATGTACGTCATTTCTTTAGACCCGACAGTTCACGGGTGCGTGTTGTGCAAGGGAAAGCAGATGAAAAATGTAGATGTGGCCATTGCACACAAGAGTTCCAAGGTATGTAGATCTCTGCGGGAACGCTCTACCGATTTCTTTGGCTGAGCCTTGTGAGTCATCAGGTGCACATACGACGCTTCCAGCGCTTCAAACTGCTCTCTGCTGATGCAGACCCGCTCAGCAATGCTTGGGAACTCGTCAGAGCGAACCAAGCTACATGTAACGTGCAAAAGGCAGACTCACAGGAACTGTCAAAGCGAGCCTTAAAACGGGTAAGCATTCCACTCTTCGCAAACCTGAGATGATGCTGACATAGCACCGTCTCGAAGCAAGCTAGACAGGCAGCCATACGTGAGAGGAGGAAACGTCATAAAGAACTCAAGGCGAAAGCGACAGCAAAGAAGGCATTGAAAAAGCTCTCAGCAGATGAAAAGGCAGGACCTGACGTCTCATCTGAAGCGGACTTGCGGGACTCCCCAGAGTCGCAAAATCGGCCAGCAAAACCTCAGAAGAAGCAAAAGTTGGAAAGTGGGACCACTACGGGCCAGACTCTGGACATGACAGCGAAATCACCTTCACGATCCAAGAAGGCAAGTGACAGTAAGAAATCAATTCTTAAGTCTAGAATCAAAGGCACTCAGAGGCACAAGGGGAGCCAACGGGCTGTCATAACCTAGTGGGTGCCGGGTCTATGAGGCATGTAGATTGCACAGACGGCTTCTTTTATAAAAGTCTACCACTGAAAAATAGGCGAGCGGGTGTCGAAAAGGTTGAGCTACATTAAGGATTGTAACACACTGTCAGTCGATTGGATGACCTGCAATTAACTTAGTTCGAGTTCTTAAAGCTGACTAACAGCACACACTTGATGAATATCTGGCCGTTCTTCTGGGTTCGACTTCAGCATGCTATCAATCAGGTCTCTCAAGCCTTGGGAATAGGCTGAACTCGGATGCTTGTACTGCGCGTTCAGCACAGCCATAGCGATAGATCCACCTTGTTCTGTGGTTTGAGTGTTCTCAAATGGTGAATGTGAATACGCCATTGCGAACAGTGTGCAGCCAAGTGACTGGTGAAATGAGCATACCATGAAGTACGTGAAGCCGGGAACCTTACCCAAATGTCGACTTTTTCATCCAGAGTTACACCTGTTTTGACATCGAAAAGTTCTGGTGCCCTGTAAGCCATTGTACTTCGCTCAGCCGCAATGTCCTGCAGGGGAACTAATGAGACCTTGTGTCAGAATCAGTTGGCTGCTTTACCTGCTGCAGCAATGCTTGCGACCGGGTCTCAACGCGGATTCTGGCTTTCATTGCACTACCAAAGTCCATGAGCACCGGTGTCACGCCATCGTCAGCGATCATGACGTTCCTAAGCCCCAAATCCCTCGGTCAAAGATCAGCCGAAGCTATTACAAGACTCACCCGGGTTTGATATCTCTGTGAGCATATGGTACACGTTCACCCTTCCCAGGCTCCGAAATTCCACTTTGATCTGGTAGTTTCGAAACCTCTTCGTCATCATCAAATACGTCCTCCACATCCACCCGGTGCTTCTTTACAAGGGGCACGTTGACGGATGCGTCACCATTGCCTTCGGGATGTGATAGCAATTCGTCAGCCTCCTCATCGTCAGAGTGATGGTCGTTCGGTTGGTGCATGTGTGAAGTAGATGGCACAGAGGGTTGGGAAGGGGCTGGACGTGGGTGTTGCGAACCAGAGGGAGTGTAGTAGTCATGCAGAGCACGAACGGCTTCACATGTACCCTTGAATATGCGAACCATATCTTTTTCTGAGAAATGTTTCCCGTTTACAATGTTCGCATTGATGGCGTCTTGGACGTTTCCACGCTTGATTGTTGCATTAGAAGAATAAATTGGATTTTGACGCGGACGAACCTTGTACAAAGGTAAAAAGAGGTATACAATTTGACCTTCGCCTTCGGGATCTTGAACAACCGCAGAGTCCTGGTAGGGTTTCACTCAGACAGCGTAGCGTGTGTTGTGGAAAGAAGCCCACCAGCA
>JBBPOB010000229.1:0-22679 GCA_038091275.1 Tylopilus subfusipes
TTGTTTTTTACAATTTTAATTTTTGGTTTAAAAAAAATATTTTTTAAATTTTAAAAAAAAAAAAAAAAAAAAAAAAAACTATGAATGACATGCTCACTGAGCATTTACTAGCCCACAGAATTCAAAAGAGCTTTTCAATCTATGTCACACAGGTCTTCAGAATGTTGTTGAGCACATCTTCAGAGTTATGAAACAACAATGGAGGATCCTCCTTCTTGTGCCTGAATACTACATGGATGTGCAAGCATGTATTCCAGTGGCACTTTGCACCATTCACAACTTTATTCAACAGTTAGATCCTGAAGTGTTCTTTACCCCAGAATTCCAAGTAGAGCACTTGGAACAGATAAATGCTGTTGATGGTGACGAGAATGAGACTGATCTTGGGTTTCTTGCAGATGGTCCAGTTGGTGCAGCAAAGAGACAAAGAGCAGAGGAACAATGTGATTGTATTGCGGAAATAATGTGGCGAGACTATTGCCATGAGTCAAGACAAAGAGGATACATGTAACCACCTACTGTAAATGTCATAATCGAAGCGCTGTACAACATATCTTGTACAATATCAGTTATACTAGAAGTTTAACAGATTTATCAATGTACTGTTTCAATGATGGTGCTTGACTGGCCCACCAGAATCCATGCTCCACCTTTGCACTTTGACATCCTTTTTGGCTTGGATCTCCATGAGTGTATTTGTGATCCACAGTTCTTGCACGTCTTTCTTCATTTTAATGAAAAACTTGACATGGAGCATGTGTTCCAGCTCACTCATATAGTCAGCAAGAGCATTGACTTGTGATAGATCAAGATCAAAAGACTCAAGGACATTGGCAGCTTGCATGATGTAGTTGTCATTGTTGTTGTTGACTGACAACTGCAGCTGCAAGAGTCCTAGTGACACAAGGGTAACAGGTTTGAGGGTGGCAGGGTCAATGTTGTCAAGAAACAAATTTAGTTGCTGTAACATACTGTTCTTCTCAGCTTGTGTTTGCATGATGACAGATGATGGGTGGGACTGTTTCTTCAGACCCTCTGATATGATATTTGAGTCAGGAGCACTCACTGTTTTTTGTTTCTGGCTAATGCTTGTCATTGTGGTCAAGGCCATCAAAATGGTGGATTGGGGTGGACAGGAGAGGTAGGCAGATAGTGTGCTAGCAGAGGTAGCATTGGGGTCAGCAAAATTGGTACTAGATGGTGGAATGGGTAGGACTGCACCACTGGAAGCAGGGGCTATGGCAGTAGAATTGTCAATGGCCATCTCTTCATCGGCAAGAGTCTTTGATGGCCCAGCCACCATCACACCACTGGTAGTATCCTTCAGATGACACTTGTGCTGGGGGTTGAGAACATGTGACTGCTTGGGAGACAAGGACATGAGGGGCAACAAATCATTCCAGTATGGCCATGGATTATCCTTGTATTTTGCTGCACTCAGGTGTGACTGAAAAAAACATCAAAAAAAAGTAAAATAATATCTGTGCACACATAACCTTGCAATATGAAGCCCACACTTGCTCAGTTGCTTCATTGACAATGGCTCCTTTGTCATCAGAGTAGTTAAAACCAGATGCAGGCCCCTTCAAATGGGCAATCATATTATATTCTGACTTGAGCTTTGGTTGAAACTGAGTCAGTCTTTGTGAGTGCCATCCATGATGCCAGAAGTAGTACTTACATTTTTCCACTTTGCACAACAGGACTTGCCCATCTTGGGCACTTTCTGATTGCGAAACTTTTGATTTAGTTCCACTGCAATTTTGTTGTACATTTCGTCCTTGAATTCATTGTTGCCTGCTGATTCATAATGTAGCACAAGAAGGTTGACCAGTTCGTCAACTTCCTCAGTGGTCCATGTAGTTCAGGGGATAGAACAATGGCTTGATGTGGCCTTTCCTTTGCCACCAGACTGCTGGGCTGCTGGATCAACAAGACCTGTCATAGAATGGTGGGATCAAGTTGACCTTCCTGAGGAAGATGAAGATGATTGGCTTTCCATATGTGTCATCAGTGGAGAAGTATTAGGGGGGGAGGGGGTGTTGAGGTATGCTGTGCTGACATTCTTGGTTGATCTCAGTGCCACTGGCCAGTGAATCTCAGAGGTATATCATGTGACTAACTAAATAGGGAAACTGGTATGGAGCTTGGTCAGGCTAACAGCTAGCCAAAGTTGCTGTGTGGCAAAGTGGACAAGACCTAAGGGAAAACCTGCTAACAGGTTCCATGTAACAAAGGATCTGTTTGATTTCCCTGAAGGTCACAATCTTGCACCAGGTATCATATGATGCACAAACACAAACCAGTTGTAATATCCATGAAACGTGGTTTACAAGGATCTATAGAAAGGTTTCATTAGTGATTCAACCCTTACAAAGGGGGTATTGTTATGATCTGCCTTATTTCTCCACCTAGATGCCTCTTGTCTCCTTGACTGGCCTTGAACTGGCTATTCCTTTTGTCTCTTAGTTCTTTTCAAGTTCTCATCTTATCTTGCCTCTCACTCTCACTCTCCCCTCACCCTGTCTCATCTTATCTTGCTCTTGTCTCTTGGATCTCTCTCTCTTTAGTGTTACGATTTCTCTTTCTTCCTTGTACCACGACTCGCTGTCTCGACTTTCATCGACATGTATTACTAATCCTAATCCTCGTTTGGATAAAGGATCTCACCTTCCTATTGGAGGCTCGTACAAGTGGTACGACTTCTCATTCATCTTTTCTCATTGGTTCCCTAATCGTACGATGTGACCTCTGATTTCTGATTGGCTTTCGTATATCGTACGGTTTCTTGATTTCCCTTTTTATCTTGGTCCGTGCACCGAACCTACCGCTATTTAAACCGTACGACGGGTACTCTTGTTCCTTACGCTAGTTCTCTCAGATCTACTAGCCTCTATCTTGTACTCGCTTACACTTGAATCCATCATCGTAACTCGGCCTTGTCGTGTCCTAGGCAACCTTGGTTGACCTAGTCTAAAGACTTCCTTGGTCGACTTACATCAGTAAGTGACACTCTAACTGAAGCACTGTCTTCAGGGTTCACTCGTCTCGTCGACTCTTTGCTGAGCGACGCCCACACAATCACTCGAATTGCCACACAGGGTATCGAGGATAGTTTACTCGACACCGTACTAGTCATCAACTTAGTCTCTCTCAATGGAGACTTGAACGCAGACACTACCCTCCTCGGGCAGGCCTATCTAGTCCTCGTCTTTAGAGGTAGTATACGTCCAACGACGTAACACTCGTCTCATGAGAGGCAGGGGAATTCTGGCAGCAAAGTACCCTATCAAGACTGTGTCGTCCATTACCTGGGCTAGTGCAACATTGTTCTGGAACTGGGCGATGTAGTCGGTTAAAGTAGGGGAGTATACCCCTCGTTTCCCTATTGGGTTCATCTGGGTGGTGGCTAGCCATGAGATGGCATTTCCTTGGATATCATGGTGTTTGAATGCCTTTTTAAAGGCCATCTCGAATTCGTCCCATGTCCCTATAGAGATGGTGGTTCCAGAGATGGCTTTTGCCCAGAAGGTAGAGGCCCACATGAGGGCAGACCTCTTTGTCATGTGTGACAATGCAAATGCTACTTGTTTGGCATTGTTGTCATATACCTGAACATTTACTGCCAAGTAGAATTGTACAGAGTTTAGCCAGGGTATGGCTTGAGTGTAACTTCCGTCAAAGGGTTCTGGTGCCCCGAGATGAAGTTCAGTAGGCTTGGTTGGAGTAGCCATAGTAGAAGTCAAGGAAGGGTTAGAAGAAGGACTAGGAGGATTTGGGAATAGTGAGGATATATATCTTCGGGTTGAGGTTGAAGGTGGACCTGGTACAGAGGGGTAGAGAGGAAGGAGTGTGGTAGGGGTTGGGGATGACAGGGCAGAGGGTAAAGTGATAGTCTGGGATAGATCAAGGGCAAGGTCTGCTACTTCGCTTTGTTCTGCAGTAGTGGCTATCGCAATGTCTGGTTCCTCGTCTGTTTCTGAGTGGGACGAGCTAGAGGATTCTTCCGGTATAACAGCCAGTGGTTGAGTTTGAGAGCCTAAGCCCCACAGAGAGCTGGTGTTGCAAGGTGGGAGAGAAATGTTGGAGACACATGTGGTGGTCACTTCATAGACATGCTAGTCCTATTGTTACGCCGCAAGGTGTATACTACCTCCTAAAGGCAAGGACAACATAGGCTTCTCCAAGTAGGGTGGTTTCCGTGTTCAAGTCCCCGTTGAGGGAGACTACATTGATGACAAGGACAGCATCAAGGAGATATTCCCTGGCACTACAAGTGACAATTCTAATGATCATTTGTGCATTGAGCACAAAAGTGTCGACAAGCCCAGTGAATGCCAAAGACAGTGTTTTGGTTGAGATGTCGCTTACTTTCATAAGTTGACCAAGGAAGTCTTTAGACTAAGTAGCGAGAGCTACTTAGGACACAACAAGGTCCAAGTCACGAAAGTGTAGATTGCGAGTAGAGGATGTCAGGTACAAAGTAGGAGCTAGTAACTCAAGAGGACTAGCATGAGGGATAGACGTGGAGATAATGGTCTTTAAGTAGTGTGTGACTCATTGCACAGACCAAGCCAGGAATGGATATCATCAAGCAAGGAAATGTCAAGAAAGGATAATGAGAACTCATACAATATGTGAAGCCAATCAGAAAACAGAAATGGTATTGTACAATTCAAAGAGCCAATAAGAATCAATGATTGCGAAGTCATACCATAAGTACAATCTTCCAATAGGAATCATGAGACCCTATATCCCAAGTGGGACTAGGGTTAGTAATACAAGAAAGTGAAGACAAGAACAAGACAAGAACAAGAAAGAAAGGAGAATCATAACAGATTTTGGCTCATCAACCACAGCTGCTTTAAGTGGGTTGGAAAAGGATTGAGCACTGTCTGAGTCATTGCTTGAGTATTCTTCAATAAGATGCTCAAGCAATGTTTCAGCATGGGCAGGAATCTCAGATTGCCATTTGTGGGAGTCTTGGAAGTATATGAGACGAATAGATAAGTGAAGCACTGAAAATGAGGATAGATTAGTGCATGTGATGGAGCCCAAAGTAGTAGGTATCCTTACCAGCACCAAGTAAGGGGAAATGAGACTCGAAAGAGGCCAGCAGTCAACACTTTCTTGAGGCTGTGCAAGTCATTGTCATCCTCTATTGCATTGATTGCTTTTTCAAGACCTTGTTCAATGAACTTGTAAAGTGGTAGTGGTTTGGTGATGGTTGGAATGCCAGAAACTGAAAAGTCAAGTGTGGCATCATTCAAGTCCTGTCACAACAAATTAGCATTTGTGAGCATTCCAACTTCAAGTTAGACTCAAACTTGAACACCATGACTGGCAGTAACACACCTTGAGTATGACACACAACTCCTCAAGGAGTTCCCAGTCACTATGGCTCAAGTGCCATCACTTCTTCTTCCTTGTTGCCACTGCCTTCTTCTTTCCTCCAAGGCCCATATCAAGTTGATCAACCCAGTGATTGATCACCTAGAATATCCAGAACGTCGGTAAGTAGCAACATCATGATTAGCCTGCCAGTGAGATCAACAAGGTGCCAGTGTGAACGAACCGGTTTGAGTTTGATGCCATGGTCCATCTCAGCATATGTCGTGTTCTATCTAATCTCCATTCCATGAATAAGCACGAGGTGTTTTGATGTTTCATTGCAAAGCTGACGTATAAGCTTGCACATCTTCTTGCACCAGATATCAGAGCAAAGAACATCAACTACAATTGCATGCAACTGGAATCCGAATGTCAATGTGAATGTGGCAGGACTCAGAGCAGGAGCACTCACTTTTTGCACTGCAGATAATGAGGTATTTGACTTTGACTTTTTTGTGCTAGTCAGAGCCTGAAGTTCATCATCATCATCTGAGTTTCCATCATCTGAGTCACTGATCGGTTCACTATTCTCATGAGCTGTCTTCATTTCCACTTTCATCAACTGGACTTCCTCGGTCACAGCCTTATCATCATTAGGGTCGTAAACCAAGGGAAATGCCTTTGCTTCTGTGAACAAGTCATGTTCATTGGGATCAGGGGTGGCACCAAGGTTATGAAAAATAGCTCTGTTGATGAAGTTGCTAGTCAAGGGTTAAATAGATACTAGTACATGAACATGTACTGTGACACAAGGTTAAGAACATGGGCTGCACAGCCAACTTGCATGTTGACCAGATCAATCCACTGCTCTGAGGCCTTGGAAAGACGCTTGTTAATTGCACAGTTCATGAGGTGGTTGCTTGCTGTGTTGTCTGTCATATTTGCACCTGTTCATGGTTAGCATTTCAAGTTTGAAGCCATTAAATCAAAAATAAGCAGCATACTGAGTTTCATTTCAATCTGGCATTGATGAAGCATTTGAAATATCAACTTCCCAGATTCTGTGCCACTATGTCCACCAGGCAGATGCTGTAAGTCAAGGACTTGCTCATGCAAGTCCCACTTGTCATCTATATAGAATACAACAGAGCCAACAAATGCGTAAACTGAACTCTGGCTTGTTCATAAATCAGTTGCAATGGCAAGCTTCAACATGTTCCTCTGCCAGTGTGTGAATCCAGGTCAGTAAATCATAGGCATTGTGATGAACTTGAAAATACCTGAAGTGCATTATCAAGCTTCTCATTTATTGCATCATGTAGTTGATCAAGGTCACATTAGATGGTAGACCAGCTTGGAAGTGAATAGCTAGATGGCAAGATATATGTGAGCAATTTTTTCATGCCAGACTTCTCAGTGAATGTAAATGGCATGTTGTCCTCAATGATGCCCTTTACAAGATGCTCTTGAAAACCCTTAATAGTGAGCTGCTTGGCAGGATTTTCAATTCTGCATTGTATGAAGGTCTTCATCAAACCATGTTGTACAGAAAGCAAGGATGTTAGCATAGTGACAGATCCAGGGTTGAAAGACTCAGCGGTTGCAGGAATGATTGGTGTAGTAACTTGTGACCTGTCATTTTGATGGCTCCAGTTTGCAAAAGATGCATGTTCAGGAATCCCTTGGCATTTGTCGAGATGTGATATGAAGTTACTTGATGGTGGAAGGCTGAGCTTCTCATCCTCATATTCAGTGCACTTAGCAGTGCAGGGTGACGAGTGGTAAGTGCTGTGAGTGAAGTAACTATATAAATCATGCTCCTATAATAATTGAGAAACCTTACTTGCACCAATTGTACTTCCATTGCCATACTGGATTGCTGTCCTTACTCTTTGCCAGGGTGGGAATAAACTGTGCAAAAGCCCATAAACCCTTTTTCCATGCACAACTACCCTTTTTGGTGATCACATCCCCACCACTGGCATCATTGTTTTCAGTTTCACTGCCCAAGGTCCCACTCTCTAGCACTTTCTTTGTCTTTTTTGCCACTACAGAGGTCAATGAATTGCCCTTCCACTTCTTCTTATTGCCCTCCAGTATTTTCATTGTAAGTCTAAATTGCATGATGTAATAATCTGTTGTGCAAGATACAAACCTTCTTCATTTCATCTGTTGTATCAACTATGTCCAAGTCCTGGCCAATTGGCAATGTAGGTGGTTCTCTGGCAGGCAGTTGATAATCTGGGTCATCCACATCAGGATCCAGATCTGAAATCTTGTCAGAAACATAATTATCATGCCAGTTCATTACTAACCTTGATTAGCTAGTCCCTTAATCTTGAGAGTCAACTTCCCATGGCTTACTTTAGCCATGGCATTTGATTTTGCTGTGGTGGATGACCTAGAACAGTCCCCATAATGGTGAGTAAATATATACACCCAAACTCAAACAGACATTACACTTTATGAAGCATCTCTACCAATTGGTTGATCCAGTTCAGCATGAGATCCATGCCTCCATCAGCCTCAATCCCAGGAATGTGCAAGAAATGCAACAAGAAGTCATGTACAAGCTTAACCCCATATGGACCTTGTGTAATTGCGGCTTCCTGAGTTTTCTGAAAAGTACGTTCCCAGGCCTTATTGACTGTGTGAAAGACTCCTTCATCCTCATCAATGTCAAAGTTACTAAAGTTGGATGCAATGGTGTCATTGGAGGCTCCAAAAGGAAGGGTGAGTGGAAGCACTGCAATCAGCATAAGGATATTGACAAGTGCTGACTCCACCTGCTGAAGTGTGTTGGCCCAGGGCTTGATAGGTGCTGTCATCATTAATATGAAATATGCTCCAAGTGGATGACTCAGAATCAGAATGATGACATACAGGTACCAATGTACCAACAGTATGAATACTCAGAGTCTCAGATAGTTCCAAGTCAGCAAGCCACCTATATGGTGTGGCTGAACTTTAATATAAAGACTGTAATAATACAATTTAATATGACCCACATAATGTATCATAACTGTAATCTAATGTAATGTATTCCTCTGTATCATTCAGCTTCAAGAATATGGACATGGCATATTATAATTGTAATTTTGAACTTTAATATGATTATATTCAAATATAGTAATAATCTTGCACAGCACTATATGTAAGCATTGTGCCAAATATTGATACAACAGACACCTGAATCCCATTCCACCCAGGGTCTCATTTACATTCCAAGTTCGAGTCCACCATGACTAATTGTGTTTAAAGGTCGTTTTTACAACACTAATTACACGGTTAATTGTTGTAAGGGTTCCACTAAGGTTAAGCAAGGATTAGGTTCCTTATAGGGCCAAGCCAGGTTCATCAGCAGATTTCCGGCATATATCCTACTGTCCATGAGGAGTATATTAGTGTTATGTCAGTTTATGGGCTTCTTTTAAGTGTTTGCCCACACCACAACTGCTGGCCTGTGGTGGTGTCCGCCAAGCATTGATTTTAAACATCCAGTTGCTGTCATCACTCCCGGTTTGTGGAGAGGCTTTTAATTATGTTTCCAGATGGTGGGCCTACATAATTGGATAACCTCATGTTACTGGTTTCATCACTATTTTATCTGAGGTCAGTCAAAGGTCAGGCTGAACACACCAACCATAGTGTAGTCTATGTACCACAAACATTGAAAGCAACACTGAAAAAACCAAGCAGTCAACATACATGGGTTGCTAGGATTCACCCCATACAGATGATAGACCTGATACACTGACCATGACCAGAGCCTTGCTTGGGCAACACTACAGTGAGATGCGCTCATTGACATTCACACAGCGGGTTAATTGAAAGCACAACCAATGATATTTGAAGCTGTAGCTAGGTACAGTGGTCATGCATCAATGATATAAAGATTGCTAGTAGGACTTGGATGGAATGACAGGCAGGGAGTAGAGATATGCACAGCTACAGTGATGTATTACAAGGAAATGCCAAGTGCGAGTAAAGGAAGACCCGGAAGGGGATTAAGGATTGGTCCAGATGAGGTGGTTATTGATGTCGTGCAGCCATGGAAGAGTAACCTTCTCCGAAGGGGGGTTAGAAGATTGAGAGGGACCGGGGGGGAATGACTTCATGTCAACCTGAAGACACTTCATGAACATTCTATAAGTGTCATTGGAGGTGAGCAGGAGTGATCACACCAATGTACAAACTACAATGCACATCCCCAAAATTTTCTGCTGGCCTTGAATTGTACTGTCTTGTGCTGCTGCTGCCACTTGAGTCTGACTGAGAAGAGTGTCAATGAATTCCCAGAACTCATTGGATGTCCATATCTTCTCGTTGCCATTTGTGCCAGCTTGGGTGGAGACTTTGTCGGCCATTGTGGCAGTTCCACCAGCTGCTGCCACCTCTTCTGTTCCTGATCTATTTGTGTCATTGCTATTGGTGTTCATATTGTGTAAGGATCAGTTGTGAGCTATTGTGGCCAACCTGCCATTGTCTACCAAATGATTGAATGTGACCATTGAAGAACACTATTATTGTTTAAATGGAGGAGGAACAGCAGAGAGGTAGGATGATACATACCAAAAATGCATAACGTGCCCAGTTGCCAAGCGTGATCTCAAAGTGACTACCCGGTGCTAAGGTCCTTGTAAGGAGTGAGATGTGGCTTTTCGACCTCATGCTGTTTACGAGCTTTGCATGACATCAACCAATAAGTAACTCACAACTGAAATAAAGTTGACAACATACCTTTTGCTTGATGTTGGAATGCTGTGATGTCAGTAAGTCTTTGACCATCGTTGCAATGTAACATCTCAGGATCTTGAACAGCTTGCTCTGGTATCTTGAATGTTGCCATGTTCTTCTTTGCATACTCCTGGTGTCGTTAGTATACAATTTCTAAGGAGATTTGAGTTTGCATGCATGGTAGGACTCACCAAGATATTGGAGGCAGTTCCGATGACATACCCAGTCAGGTTTGGTGATAGCAAACAGCACCAAAGTCATTCCTTCAGGATATCCTTGAATTCTTCGGATGCAATATACTTTCGTGCTTCATCCTTTTGACTCTCTTTTTTAAAAGAGAGAATGAATGCTCGAAGTTCGATGATCATATCAACTTGTTGCATCTGTCAGTGTCAAGGTCAGCATGCAGCACAGTGATGAGAGGATGAGAAAGGTAACAAGCCTGTGAAAATTCATTAAGCACATCAGGACCAAGGTCCATCTCCGTGCATGTCTTCTGTGTGAATTCTCTGTGTCATTTCCGCTCACAGTCAGGAATCTGATCCTCATCTGACAGTGTGCGTGCACAATGTTGAGCTGGTCTAAATGGAAATTCAAGTTCACTGTCAGTGCTTGGTGCTCACTCTAGTGGGAATGTGACCCGGGCCCCTTCAGTGTTGGAGCCCACCCCATCCTGTCCATGACTGGAATCTGGCAAGTCATCAGCATTACTATCAGAGTCACAGGACAGCCCTATGTCCAGTTGGAAGTGAGAGAGGATGCTATCCTCCATTGTAATCCACAACAGGACAGAGTTGGGTGAGCAAGAGAGGTGATGGAGAAAAATGTAGAAGCAAACATGCCCAGGATGTGCATGTTTGTATTTGATGCATGATGCTTCAAAACAAAGTCACCGCTCACTTGATGACACTGGACGTTCAAAAAGCAGAACATGTCTTATAGATCTATGAAGTACAAAGAATCATGAGAGATATAGTATTTCTCATGTTGTGGAGTGGTGGGGACGGACACCTGGAGTTGGTGCATTGGGATAAATGGGTTGGTGCAAGCCAGCAGATCCGAGTCCAGGCCAGTAATAACCTCCTTGACTTGGACCAGGAAGCACCTGTGGAGACATGGGGGTGTATGGAGTTGTATAGTAGCTTGGTGCCAATGGGTGAGGGGGAATTGAATAATAGTGAGCGGGCCCGGGAGGTGCAGCCACAGAGTTGGTGGGGACAGGCAGAGTGCTTGAGGCACTGTGACTATAATAGTGGGCTGGAGTCGGATATGCTGGAATAGAATAGGCTTGAGGGCCTGAGGGTACAACACTTGAGACAGGTAGAGTGTTTCAGGTACCATGATTGGATATTGATGCAGCAGCAGTAAAGGTGGATATCTGAATGGGTGGGACACTTGAGGCATCAGGGCTGAACTTGGAGGCCGATGCCACAGTGTCACCTAGAGCAACTTCAGGGGGTTTTCCCTTTCCCTTTCCTTTTGCTTTCATTGTCTTGGATGCCTTTCTATTTCCATTCACTATGACTTTGACAAATGCAGGTGCTGGTTGTTTGGATGTGTCCACCATGACTGTAGAGCCAGTTGGAGCAGGTTCACCTTCAGTTACCTTTGCAGCACATAACAACATTGCAGCATGCAATCGCAGGTTATTATGGTTCGTGACAATAGGTGCCATGATTTGTTTATGAAGACCAGGGGAAAGGACAGATAGAATTCGGCGATAGTTGTGGAGTGTGTGAGTGTTGAGAAGGTATGCACCAGTTGGAGAATGCTCGACGATCTTCTTTGTCCATGTTGAAACCAGATGTTCTTGGTACTCAGGCACATCATGGAGGGCATTGCAGCAAGAGGTTTCACAATCATGCTGGACATTTACTGTGCAATACAATTCCTTGTGATCTTGTTAGTCAATTGGCGAGGTGGATCAAAGGCAGGTTTGACCTACATTTGGCATAATGACGACTTTTTGCTCAGGAACAGCTTCTCTGAGGCATGGAACCTGCAGGCGAGGATGTAGATTGGGAAGGATTTCAAACCGGCTGACTAAAATGTGAGACACAGTGTATGGCAAGTCATGATGACTGAGGATCTCAATGACTCGTCCAACCCACTGTTCAGATGTGGTTGAGTGTTGCAAAATAGTATAGCCTCTGGGGTGAACTTTGTCACCATCAACGGTCACGACAGAATTAACACAGTAGAATAGCTCAGTTGCCTGGATTTGATGTACTACGTCCAATTGAGAGAGTTTCCCCACCTCAGTCGTCTGCCATTCCACTGGAGGAACGATTCACCTCTTTCCATTCATGGCCCAGGTGGGTAAATGCATTGCACCTGGTTCAAGTTGTTTGAGAGGAAAATCAGGCATCCCTATCAATCTCTGCTGCTCTGGGTGGTTGTTCATGTAGGTCCGGACATGTGTGCCTGCTTGCACCCAGCGTTGGGTATTTGGATCAAGCCAGAAACCACCGGAAGCAATATGTTTTACATTGTCTTGTTGAGCAAACATATGGCACATATCACGACTTGGAGACTGGCAATTGCTGAAGATTGCAGACAGCTGGAAAACATGATTGAAGGACTTGAAGCACTTGGTGGAGAAAAGTAGTGGGGGGCCGAATCGCTGAATATACATGGGGAGATGAAGAAGAAAGTGGAATTTCACCTTTGAGATGAGGATGCTGGGTGCACACTGTGCTGAGATCATTAGGAAGTCCTCAATGACGCGTGATAGATCTGCCTGTAATAATGTCAAGTTAGCGGTGTCCATGTCAGCATGATGTTGCTAGTACGAACCAAATATGTCTCTATGTCCTCGATTTCCGTGTGCCAGAGAAGTACAACAAGCCGCCCAATAATAGTCCACCCATCCAAGACCATACGTGGTACGAGATCATAGATTAGATATGGCATAACTTGGGCAAGGCTCTTGAAATGTTGTCCAATAAGACTCCCTTTGTATCAAATCATATAATCGGCACCAAGCGTTACATCGCCTAACCCATCCTTCACAAGGGAATCTAGATGAACTTGGAGGGTCTCAAGCGAATGAGATTTGTCTAAGATAAATGCCATTTGACCCCAATAATACTTGACAACTACAAGAAGGATTGTATGGAGAATCTCAGTTAGGGTGTCCTTGTGAATGTCAAGACTGGGTATTCCAAGTAGTGGATTGATGTAGTCGTCAATTGATTTACCCCTCAATAACTCTTCTAGATCCTTCTCCAGGGCTGCACAAACATTGTCTTCAGCTGGCTTGGGCTTTCTGGCAGTCCGTTTTTGAAGATGCTTCCCGAGCTCCAGGAGATGCTGGACGATAGCAGCACTTGCTGCATCATGTGTCACAGTTGTACTGACTCTATTCTTGACTTTTTCAGTTCCACCGGACAGCTTAGCCAAGTCTATTTGTTCCTTGATATTCACGAGCGTTTCATCCACTGTCTGCAGCTCACTACACTGAGAAAATGAGTATTACAATGGCGTGATAAGAACAACTGATACAAACCTTGAAAATCGATGTATATCCATCATCCATTTTTTGGCTGCCATTGTTCCACCAACCTTGCAGGTATGACAGAAGAAGTTGCATTTCAGGCCCCCATGGCTACATTTCTCAGCTTGCATTGGGTTGTCACCCGCATGAAAGAGGTCGTAGGGAATCAACATAATTTCTTCTTCATATTTCAAGTCCCAGGTGAGAACTCCAGTCTCTGCAGCTTTCCTTTGAGCACCAGACATCAGTACAGTTGCCAGTCCTAGTGGGGGAGTATCACACCTTAGAGAATCCCGAAACCCCTGCATTAACTCGAGAGGGGGCACATGTGGTGATGACAAGACAAAACGCACACAGAACTCCTTTTCCAACATCTCACGTGGCATGGCAGCATTGGACATGTAGATCACATGATGTTTGTTCCACTGTTTTGAAATGTTCGCCGATACATCATCCATAAAGATGATGAGGGGCATGGTGAGAACCAACCGGCCCCCTGACTTGGTGCAGAGTGGATTGGGCATGCACTCTAGGAAAGAAGTAGATGACTCTGGTATTCCCATCCATTCAACCCCTATTTTGGCAAATAGAGTAGATATGAAATGAACCTGTGAACATGACTCCCAATGCATTGGCACAACCTGAAAGCTCCTCAAATGTGTGAGAAAAGGTTGAGACGGGGACAATGACTTGCTCTGGATCAACCGCAAACCCTTTCTGCACAAGCTCAGGTGAAATCAAGAGAAGCGATGGGTTTCAAGACTCACATCTGTCTGAGAAACCCTATGCCCCAAGCAGAGGACTTCAGTTTCCAGCGTTGGGCCGACCTGTGCCTGAAACAGCTTCATCGGGATAAAGTACCCCTTGGTGCTCCATTGCAGCAGCTCGTTGATGAAATAAACCTTGCCATTGACCCGAACGGAATGTGGAGCTAAATCATCCAGGAGATCTACAAGCATCTTACAGCCATGCTGCACTTGGGACATCCGTCCCTGTCCATCTTCAGGATAGTCTTGCATGGTTAATCAAGTCAACGGGTTGGCAAAATCCTGTGAAAATGTCAATAAGCTTTGTCTAAAATCGGAGCAGTTAGTCCACATATGAGGGCAATAGCCTTGCTGATTGAGTTCAAGTAGAACGTGTTCCCAGAAGGAGATACTATTTTTTCAGTTGGGCTTTGAAGAAGCTCAGAGATATGGTCTTGCATTGACTTCACAGCAAAAAGACTGGGGACATCTGGTGTGCCGAGCGCTGTCACCCACTGCAGTATGGCCCTCTTCTTCTGTTGATCCAAGAAGTACATCCGGGGTGAAGCAAATAGAATGTGAGTGATAAATTCCTATCAGAATGTCAGGAAACATACAAGGGTAAGTAGATGCGACATACTGCCTTTGAATGCCAGGGATAGTATGGGGAGTCAGGAGAGACCATGACATCCCTCACATGTGTCCATGTCCTTGAATGATAGTTTGTTCCAAAGAATGGGCCTGATCAGTTATCAGCATAGACCTTACATGACAATATTCACTTATACCTTCAATCTCTAACGCAGGAATGTCAAACAGTCCATTTTCATCGTCACTTGTGTCCATAGTGTCAGAGTCCATCTTGAGATCAAGCTTGTCATCTGGACACAGCAAGCACGTTATGAGGGTTCCCCCCTCCTCCTTTTGACTCTGCATCTCTTCAAAGTAGTCTGTGATCGTGTATGTGCAGTCTGATAATAAATCACCACAGAGATCTGTGAGCGAATAATCCACATCATCAGGGGATTCCTTGGCTTTTGAAGAGATCGAATGGGGCAATGGCAGGTACAGATCGTCAGGAGGAGACATGGGATCAACGAAGATCAAAGGATTCTTAACAGGAGCTGCAAGGATATTCATGGGAGCATTGTTGACAAGATTATGGTGAGCTTGAAGGCAGCACTTATGCTTTTTTGTCCCAAGGTGTTCGGAAACATGGCTGTGATGCATCAAATGTGCAACACCAGTGAACCTCTCGCAAACTTTGCATTTGACTTGCCCCAGGATGGATACATCAAGTACTGCACAAAGAAAGGTCTGGTTCTCTATAGAGCAGTAAAAAAATGTTTACATACCATTTGGATCAAGGTAATCATCATTCCTGGTGCTGAATGACTTGGGCATCGGACTGTGGCAGCGACAAGCTGAAGGCCCTGAATATAGACCAGGAAGAGGAAGAAGACGCTATACAGCATATAGTCAGCAAAGAAGAAAAACTACCATCTGCACAGCCATCATCTTGCTGCCTGCATGAGGTTTGGTACATAAGATGGTTCTGATTCCCTCCGGGTGAACAGGACAAGGGGGAGATGATGATCAATCAAGCATCGCGGCTCAAGTCACATGATCCAATTGTTGATCTCCCACATTGTTCCTGTCAAGTTTCAACCAGTTGATCATCAACAGAACACCCTTTAGCCATGTCACCAATTACAGTCTTCACTGACACCGTTCACTCTGATCACGGATGCATCATTGAGCCCATTTTTTTGAATATCCACTTCTCTGGCGTTGTCACACTTCTTCCCTCCCACGTTGTACATTTCAGCATCGACTTTGACTTTCTCCGATTAACAAACATCCCAGCCAATTCAAGTAATCATTGAACTTCCTGACAAGTTCACCAGGAAACTCTATCCCATCATTGGAGGAGAAAGTACCCTTCCAAGGGATACATTACAATGCAAATATGCTGGATTACTCCTGCCAATAGTGAGTCTTAAACTGGGATCCATGAATGCACTGATTGAAGAAAATCATGTCACAGAATATGTTCCCCTTTTTTCCCCTGAGAAGACACTTTGACCATCGGAATGATCAACACTGGTGCTGCCTCTTGGATGAAATTCAGTCCACATGCTTGGAAGCCAAGAACGTCGACAAAATTCACTCTGATCTTATACAGGACTTCTTCTGGATGGTGTTTGTCACAACTTATCCATCTTTCCCGGGCGGAGAATGGGATGCATGGGATGCGCGCATCAGCATGGATGGTACTTTCATCACAACATGGCTCAGAGATCCCGGACTGCAGCAGCTGAGGGCCTCCCAGACGCCCAACACCATTCGTCAATTCATTTTTGACGAACTGAAGGAAATCGTTGAACATTTCTTCTCTATATCAATCCACTCTGCTCTGTAGCTTTGTAGCTTCTAATGTACTGTGTATGTCAATCACAACATGAATCGCCCTGTACCTTGCATGTTGCGCTCCAACCATTTACCCCCTCATGGTCATCATTGCCCTCCAGCATTCAACAGACACCTATCTAAGAGTACGCATGATGATGAGAGATCAGTCCTGGGTCATGTGCCCCATGTGGTTGTTGTCTGAAATGTGATGCCACTGTGTTAATAGCCACATCATCATCCGCTGCGACACCAACTTGACTGCCACATGAACGAGCAGTCCACATAAATGAGCCTGCAGTAGTGGCTCGAGGCTGTTACAGACCTTGCAAGCCTATCCCCCATCTCTGATGATATCGTCGGCACCTGTCTCTGCAAGCATTTCATGGCCGACACAATTTACACCAGCATCGGATCCTCTGCCCTCGTCGCAGTCAACCCACACAAGTGCATCACATCCAACGCTGACTCTATCCTCCAAGAGTATGCTGCAGACTATCGGGACACGTCAGAAAACAAGGCCCCCTTCCCCCTCATGTCTTTCAGCTTGCTAATAACACCTACTACCATATGAGGCGCACAGCCCAGGACCAATCCCTCATCATCACGTACGTTCTTTCTTTATATTCCAAATATCATTTATGGATGTTGTATTCTGTTTCAGCAGTGAAACAGGCAGTGGAAAGTCAGAAAACTGCCGCCTCGCCATCAAGATGCTGTTAGAACTCTCTGTTTTCAATCCAGAAAGAAGGGCTCCAAGCTCGCGAGCCAGGTGCCTGCAGCAGAGTTCATCATCGAGTCCTTTGGCAATGCATGCATGCTCTTCAATCCAAATGCTTCACGGTTTGGCCAGTACACAGAACTTCAGTTCACTGACAAAGGTTGATTATGCAGCATCAAATCCCTTGACTACTATCTTGAACGTAACCGAGTGGCAGGTTGCCATCTGGAGAGCGCAATTTCCATATATCCTACTACTTGATAGCTGGTGCATCTCCAGAAGAACATCAACACCTTCACCTCACCAACAAGACCTAGTGCCGCTATCTCGGCCAGTGTGCCAGCCCTGGTACTCACGCCAATGGTGTCCATGACGATGATGCCAATCACTTTGAACAGCTCAAGATGGCTCTCAAATTCATTGGGCTCTCTAAGCGTCTCGTTGCTCAAACCTGTCAACTCGTTGCAGCTATCCTCCATTTGAGTAACATCGAGTTCACCATCAACCGAGGTCATGATGTGGACACAGCTGTTGTTCGGAATATGGATATTCTCGGCATTGTTGCCGAGTTCCTTGGTGTACAGCCATTTGCACTCAAGAACACGCTTGCGTACAAGATGAAGCTCATCAAGAAGGAACTTTGCACCATTTTCCTATATCCTGTTACGTTTCCCCTAATCCTTAATAGTTACTTCACATTTTGTACACTTTTACTTCACTAACTTATTAGATGAGTCACGCCTAGTAGATGAGTCACGCCTAGCCAAGTCGACTTAGTATGAGTCACACCTAGTCAGAACAAATAGGAATGAGTCATAGCTAGTCATATGCTTATCAGCCTCATGTATGCCTCATGTCCTTATCATGTCCTCATGTATTCCTCATGCTCGTCCTCATGTACATTCCGACTCATCATGACTCCCCTTCGTCCTCTAGGGTATGATCCAGTTATCTGGGCTGTACACACATGTACTCCTCATGGTAGACTAGACACAGGATATCTTAGATCTACCATACACATGTACAAACCTTAGAATAGTATATAAAGGCCCAGGTGGACGACTGGACTCCCCAGTCTTGTTCACTTGGAGATTTCCCATTCTCCACTGTTCACTGATTCCTTGCCCTGCTTGCTCTCATCTCAGACTATCAGCTCTTCAGTAAGTCTGGTCGTTTCATATCCTGATTGTGCCTCTGACAACTGTGATGACCTTGCCAAGACTCTTTACTCTCTCCTTTCGCCTGGCTGAATGAGAACATCAAACAGCACCTCTGCCGTGACAATTTCAACACCTTTGTCAGTCTCTTTGATCTCCCTGGTCTACAAAACATGACGAGCCGTCCCAACTCCCTAGATCAGTTCTGCATCAACTTTGCCAATGAGCATTTGCAGAATTTCATCCTTCGTCGTCAACTTCCCCCCAAGCTCTCTTCCTCTTCTTCCATATCTGATGTTGACTTTCTTGACAACCTGTCATGGTCTTCAGGCAACTCGGTCAAGGGTAATGAATGTGACAACAACGTGGACGTGGACATGGTATGATGTATCATACCGTCTGACTCGCTCTCTTGCGCTCGCGCTTACCTGCACTGGCAGAGCCTCAGGGGTTGGCTCGTGAGGTCTGTAACGGCCTCAAGCCATTGCTGCAGGCTCATCCCTGTGGACTGTTTGTTCATGTGGCGATGGGGATACCTGAACAAAAAGGAGGCGATGGCGATGACAGGGGGCAGAAGGGGGAAGAAGAAGAAGATCCGATGCTGCTGGCATAGATCATCAGTGTTTATTGTACATTTGCCTCCCGCAGTGTCATGCCAAGTCACCTTCTGGATACTTAAGGACCTATCTATACCCTACTCTGACCATGCCTCATCTCAATCTTGCATTGGGCACCATCACATATTTATGTTGTGTCAATAGCTGCATACAAGGTTTTTTCATAGGCATATGTACATCATAAGAACAAGTTTTACTGAATACAATGAAGAAAAGTGTCGAGTCTTAAAAAATTTGTGCACACTCAACCACTAATAAATCACACTGATTTGATTTGGAACGTCATATCAGCATGTATCAGCACATATGTCAGACGGACATAACAATGGTGCTTGTGGAACAAATGGCATGGTGTTACCTTGACGTTTCTGCCATCTGCTGACCAGACCTCTGTGTGTGACATGTTGCAGAGACGGGTGCCACTGCAGGCCAAATGTCACATCATGGCTCATTGGTGCTACTGGTGACCTCAGACGAACCTCAGACATTCAAGGTTAACGTGATGTACAATTAGTGATGTGTGATGAACGATCACTCAAATGGGTATACCCTGCTCTATTGAGATATGTTTGGCATGGTATATGGGACATGCATAGAATTTCCGGCATATGTTTGGTCAACGCCTCGTTAAAATAGTCGTGTAGGCGCGGCGCTCCCGCGCAGTCGGATCTGTTGGAATTTATTCCGAATATAGTATTTAGGCTTACATAAGCTACACCTTACATCGCACGGTAGTTACCTTAGCTTACTTAGTGACTTACTGAGTATTCTACAGTATCCTCACCCGGCTTTCGCCGTACTCGGGAGCTCATCACTCCTTGTGACGCCCTATGTCACCGTGCTTAGTGAGTCGACGGTCACAGAGGCCCTCCCCCCTTCCTGAGCTTCTCCCGTCGCCTCACTAGGTACGTCGCTCGGTCGTGGTTTTCGTTTATCGCCTTCTGATGTATCTTATCGCTATCATCGTCTCGCTAGTGTCTGCGCCCCATTTTGTGTCTGCGCCCCATTTTCGCCGCCCGTTCTCACCCTCCCCTTCGCTTACTCGTGGCCTGTTTCTCGTCTTAGTGGGCTTCGTTGCATTCCGGGCTCGTTGATGATCTCTTTCATAGTGTCATCTATACCCGCTTCCCAATCTCACACGAGTCGCGCTCCGTGACTCGATTTTGCTGGCTTCTTCCTCACACTTCCTTAGCCGCGGCCCAGTTAGTGTGAGACAAACAGATCTTATCGGCGTGACCTGGGGGATTCTGTACACCGCATGTTCGCGAAGAAAGGCCGTGTTCATCCAGAGCTTCATCACATATCTTGTATCGTCCAACATCTAGAGACGGTGGCAAGGTGGCATACTTTCCAATGAAACTGTGTTTTCGCCACGAGATTTATTTGGATTGCTCGATTTCAACATCCCAGTCACTGGTTTGCTCATCTCCCATATTTGCATGTGTGCACTCTGTGAGTATCTCTTCCTGATGCGCAGCCAGAATCGTATTAAAGTTATGTAAAGGTCGAGTCGCAAGTAAGTAGGAACAATACTTAAGCTAGGTTGTCATTTTACAACTCTACGTCGGGTGGCACTTGTGGCAAGCAACTCCGCCAACTTTTCAGCATCCCTGCGATTAACCATGCACTCGGTCTCAAGCTTCTTCATCAAGTCTTTCTTCTCGAGAGACCTTGACTTCTTCGTCACAAGCGACCGTAATTGCTTGACGACGGTGACCAACCAGCCTCGTTGTTCCTGAACGTGAGGAGAGTTGGTGTTGCCTAGAGCGTCAAGCAGCATGATCCGAAGAGCTTTCTGCGACTCTGCTCGTTTGTAGGCATACCTGTCTGTGTCAGCCGGGAGTGCAGTTATGCATGCGTGGGCAACAGAGTGGATGCCATAATGTTCAAACGTCGCTACATTCTTGGTCCACCAGTCTTCCATGGCCTTCTCCTGTTCCAGGTTCGTGACGACTAGTGCAAGGGGTACCTCGCCACCACACAGAACATCGAAGAACAAGCGATAGTTCCGCTGCATTGCAGCAGTGATCTTCCCAGCGCGGATGCAAAAGACGAGGAGATCGATGCCACCAGTGCCATACAGGAATTCAATGAGCTCGTGAGCCATTCTGATGGCGCCAAAGAACGTGTTGACACCCATCTCCGGCTCCTCGAGCCCGACAGTATCAAAGATGCTGAATACCGTCTGTCCAGGGATGGTAAATGAATGCTCTGTCGCTGCTAATGTGCAGCCTTGTAGGCCGGAGGAAGTTTCCGCGACGTCCTGTCCAGCCAACAGGTTGATGACAGAACTCTTTCCGGCACCGATTTCCCCGAATAGGACGACGTTTTTCGGTCTGCAGCCGGTGTTTGCTGAGAGAAAAGATATTGGTTGGTAATGCTATCCAGAATTCCGCTGGCACACCTACCAGGTCTCGCGCGATTGTACACGAGATCTTGCGTTTTTTCTTTGTGTCGCAAGCCTGGCATATCTTTAGGAATTGAGGCCCAAACGCGCGGACGATTGACTAACTTACCATTGTTGTTACTGTGCGTAGAGTCCTGGTCGATCTGTGAGGTTTTCCAGAAGACAGAGGGGAAAGGGGGGGAAACATACTTCGACAGCGGCAATTGATACTTCGTCCACTAACTCTAACCCACGCTGCGCAAATTTGACAATGCTCTCGCTCGAAGGTGTCAGATCAGACGTGCTGAAGGATGACCAACACTCTTGAATGAACGCCCGCCGAACATCCGTGAGGCGGGGGTCGTCGGGCCATTTGGGGGGTTCTCCCCTAGCAACTGCCGACCTAACGTCCTTGTCATGTTCATAGTCATGATAAGGAACTTTCCCAGAGAGTACCTATTCAGCATATCCGGTGCATTTGAATACAGGTAAAACGAGGCTGAAAAACCGCCACAAACCTGCAGCATGATACAACCGAAGGAGTATATATCGCTTTTCTTCGTCGGAACATTCCTTGTGGCATTACCATTCTCTCTAGTGAGAGACCCTGGTGCTGTCCATCGCACGATCCCTAACTCCTGGTCCAACTGACCAGATGGTAGAGACCCACATTCATCCACTACAGCTGATAGGCCATAGTTGGAAAGTAGGGCTCTCTCATTCTTGTCGATCACAACGGCTGACTACATGAATGCTGAGTTAAGAACCTGGGAAATAATCTGGATACACAACCACGTACACCGGATAAGCAACCATGTAAGATGTCTTTTGAGTGCACTGATAACGGCAAGAGTTCAGCTAGATTGCATGAAGAGCATTGTAGAGTTGCTTACAGTAATGTAGGCCGATGGCAACATCGCGGATCTGCAGCGAAGAGCATTCAACCAATGTGAATGGAGTGAGAATGGAACTACGCACCAAAGTAAGTATCTGCACATCTGTTAACTTGTCATGCATGTCATCTATATAAGACGTAAGTGTTCCCCTTTCAGCCCAAGGGAACACCATAATGAATCGGC
>JBBPOB010000230.1:0-22647 GCA_038091275.1 Tylopilus subfusipes
CCAATGTAGCCATGGCTCGGTGACGGGCTCTGACGCAATTGATCGTGGCGGTGCAGAATGGTATAGGCACGTCTATATTGCCTTGGAGTCCGGGCACTTTTTTTACTTTAATCCTTTGCTGCGGCGTCTGGGCGAGCATGAGACTTTGGATTCCGGTATGCCTCTTGAATACGCGCCGAGCCTGAAGTCGAATGCCCAGTTACTTACTCGAATTCGTTGAGTTGGTGGCTGTGCCCCGGCTCGGGATCCGTTGTTCTTTTCACAGCCTTGGACGCTTACATCGATATCGGGATCTAGACACGACACCTTAGCACTGCCCGAGTCTGATCCGTGTCGGATCCCTACTGCGAAGCGATCCCCCCGGTGATGGGCGATTCTGTCAATGGCACACCAAACTACCGTGACTATGTAAAGTGAGGTCCCTGGACCTGGCGGTTCAGTAGCACTGGGTTCTTGTTCAAGTTGTGTTCCTGACCGGTCCTGGATATAGGCATAGTATGATTCATGAAACTGTTTTTGTACGCGACCCAGAATCGCACAGTTCTGAATCCCAAGGACCAATCCAACTTGAAGTATTTATATTACCTTGGTCACTGCTGTTCCGACCAGGCCTACTCGGTGTTTCACTTGCCAGTCATCTTTCCTCTAGTACAGCCTCCATCACGGGCCAAGATCACAACCGTCACTGCGGCATCTAGCCGAGGGCCGAGACGTACCCCTTGCCCCCTCAACGGAGCTGTCTTTGCCTGGTCGATCATGAAAACTGATGCCTTTTATAATGAGCGACCATCCTTGCTGCAGCATCGACCAACGCCATGTCTTCAACCAACGAGTTCCCCCCAGAACCTATTTCGTCCCTCACCCCTTCGCTCGTGACCAGCCTCCGCGAACGCACGCAGGCCGTGCTTTCATACCTCGTCAAGACGAACTCAAAATCCACATTCTTCAAGGAGGCCGAGATTCTCTCTCATTTTCGGGACGCCATCAAACCGAGTGATGAACCCGACGATATGTCGTTTGAAACGTTTCACGACAACGTTCATTTCAGCAACTACAAACACTACCACCCCTTCGTATCGCGCCTCTTCGAAAAACCCTGTAGGATGTCCTCGATCAAAGACTTGATGTCCCCGGGCCTTCCAGAGTTCATTGCACACTCGTCTGGCACGTCCTCTGGTGCTACGAAACATTTTTTGAAGTATCGTCACCCGGAACACATGTCCACTGCAACGTCGCAGACCATGGCGGCTTCAACTGCAGCTACAAGGTCTGGGGGAAAGAGCTGCATTATCTATTCGCTCCGGTATCGCCAAGTCGTGGAGGCAGTGGACAGCGACGGGGACCTCAAGCTCAAAATGCCGGTGTGCCTGATGTCGACGGGCACCGTCAGAATGTCTAACAACATGGTAAGTCTTTGATCCTGGCCCTCGTTCGTGGCGCTGAGCGGTCCATAGACTGTAGACAGGGATCCGGTTTACTCCACGTGGAAGAGTATGTCGCATTTTCTTTCCGGCATTTGCAGCCGGGTTATGCTGACCTGTCTATCTAGTCCCTAGTCAATCTTCTCCATTGGGCGTCTCCTTTATCGCCAACTATACTTCTTTCCTTTTCATGCATGCGCTGTTCGCCCTCTACGAACCCAACGTCGAACTCATCAACTCGATCTTCTCCACCACTTTCCGTGATTTCTGCCGTCTCATCGACGAGCAATGGGATTTGTTGGTCGAGTCCATCAAAACGGGTTCGATTCCTGATTCCGTCGACGTGGGTCATCTCAAAGAAACGCTTCTGGTGAGCGACATTTCGTGTTGCATTCGAGAAACGCTCGTCCAACGTACTTTCGATAGACTTTCTTGCCTCCGAATCCCGAACGTGCAACGGAGCTCCGCAAAATTCCCCGCAAGATGCAGGCGCCTGGATGGTTAACCAAAATCTGGCCCGGTTTGCGGGTCGTTGTTGCCATCTCGAGCGGGCCATTCCGGACGGTTGTCCCAGAAGTGAGTTCGTGACCGGTCTTGGGAGATGTTGACTGTTTAATGCGGATCAGATTCGGCATTATATGGGACCGGACGTGGAGTTGCGTACGCTGGGTATCAACTGCAGCGAGGCTTTCCTTGCGCTCGCATATGATAACCGGGACCCCAGCTTGTACAAAGTCGTTGGGTCAGACGATATCGTCGAGTTTCTGCCTATAGAAGCCCCCGAGGAATCCAAGTATCTCGCACAAACGGTATTTGCATTCCGTGGTTCACTGTGATTGGATGGTCTGACGGTGTTTGCCAGTGGAACGTCGAGGTTGGCAAAAAGTATGAGGTCGTGTTGACAACGAGAGACGGACTCTGGAGATACCGTCTTGGGGACGTTATCGAGGTCGTCGGATTTGATCCTCGCGATGGCCAACCGGTCATACATTACTTCGAGGTTCGTCGACAGTGGTCACCTAGTAGATCCCTTCAACTCACCTTGCCTCATTCCGACAGCGACGAGGGTGAGCAAAAGCAGCCAATCCGCACCCAAAGACGCTCAACTGACTTGCATTCTCTAGCGTTCATATACGTCTTGGCAACGAGATCGTATCGGGGCAAGAACTCTTGGACGCACTCAGTTCGATCTCGGACTCATTTGGCGTCGTCTCCGAGTTGTGCGTTGCCCCCGATTTCCGCGAGAGCATACCTCGTTACTGCTTTTTCGTCGAACCGCGCGGGGAGCTGGGTAAGTCCCCCGTCGTCACCTTTTTCTGCGCGTGGAGTCGGGCCACTCACGGGCCGCACAGGTCCCTCGCCGACCTCTGCCTCTCAACAACTCCATGCCTATCTGTCTCGCCACAACGAAAACTACGAGAGGGAGACGCAAGCTGGCAAAGTCGGGACCCCGATCGTGCGCGTACTTCGACAGGGCACGTTTGCCGAGTTTCGAGACTGGAAGGTCCGCGCGACCGGGATGGCTGCGGGGCAGATCAAAGTGCCGGTCGTGGTGTGGGACGAGGAGATCCGGGATTGGTTGGCCGCGCGGGTCGTCGACGAGTTTCGAGGCTGAGACGGGGCGCGCTGGCACGCGCCTTTTGGGTTCAAGTTGGGCGTCGTCGACCCGCTGCTTTTTTTCGCATGTCAAGGACGATGATGGCTGCGATGCGTATATCTTGTATATCGTAATTTATGTATTATGATGAGTAATTACGATTCACTTCGAGCGAGAGGCGATTGGACTCTTCTAAACACGTCCATACCTCGACGCTCGCTCGCCTGCCAGTGTACAAGGTAGATGGGACGTGTGGATGCTGCACGCGTCCCCGTCTACCCGTCCTTCCATGCGTCCTTGTAACCTGCCAGGCCCACGTGCGTTCGACTCCGTGTTTTTCAACCAACCCATGATTCGATGCGATCCCTGTGCACCACCTGGTCGGCTCGGAGGTGAAATTTAAAAAGAAGACAACTGGTTGAAGAACGCAGTGACGAGGCAACACGTTTCACATACGTGTCAACCGCCGCACGCCAGGGCAACACGGATGATACCCGCCACTCGAGTCAGCCGCAGATGCGACATCCACATCCATCGTCATCATCGAGCTTGGCCATGTGCATGAATCGTCACACCAGAGCGGGGGGGCAGTGACGTGTCTGATTGAACTGAGGGGGCATGGGTCGCGTGGCGTGGCAAATCATGATGCGGGCCCCGGGTGGCGGCGTGATGCGAAGTTTCCGGATCGGTCTTGCCCTTCGAGTTCACGTCCGTCCGACTCACTCTAGGTGATACTACATTTCTTGCTTTGCAGGTATCAGGCGCGTTGGATCTGCTGACCCGGGCCGTCGTTGAAACGCTGACTCAAGGCCCTCTACTCCAATACGCGACCGCTTCTTCCACGGTCAACGCGACGGTCGTCAGCGGCTCGCACGCCCTCCCCCCACGCTTGCCTTTCAAGATCTCACGTGCCACGCACACCCTCCCACACGCCATTTCCACCTCGCACGCCGTCGCCGTCACACTCACTCGCCATCGCCCTCCCCACCTCGCTCACCGTCGCCGTCCCTCTCGCTTGCCATCGCCCTCCCCATCTCACTCGCCCCTCACTCGCCTCGCATGCCCTCCCATACGCCCTCCCCACCTCGCAAGCCATCGCCACCGCACACGGACGGACGGACGTCCTCACCCTCCCCACCTTACTCCTCCTGCAGGGCTGCGTCCACATGGACACATACCCTCACTCCCCATCTCTCCCTTCCCGTGCGTCTGCATATCACAAGGTCGCGGGTCGCGACATTGTGT
Source organism: Tylopilus subfusipes (assembly GCA_038091275.1). Classification (NCBI taxonomy): domain Eukaryota; kingdom Fungi; phylum Basidiomycota; class Agaricomycetes; order Boletales; family Boletaceae; genus Tylopilus; species Tylopilus subfusipes. Next base: position 4,264 of record JBBPOB010000230.1, read on the forward strand.
TGTGCAGACACATGGACATGGGTGTGCACACCCTCGCTCTCCCCACCTCGCCCCCTGTATGTCCATGCGTGCACATGCACTCGCCCTTGCTCGCTCTCGCCACCCCTTCCCGTACCCGTATCCGTGAAGATCCCTAGATGCGTTGCGACACGAGGAGACACTGACAAATATCGCCATGCTGGACGTTATGGAAATACAAACAGATGAACATATCCGAGCATCATTCAGATCACTCCATCTAGTTCAGTAGTATGCGCACAAAGTTGCGCGCTCGACGAATAATGGTGCGCCGAATATTTGTGCAGTTTGGCACCCATACATATAAAACGGTCACTGGCAGCCACGGTCAGTTGGTAATCAGTAACCCGTGATCTGGCGCGATCAGTCAAAAACACCATCAATCCTCGGTAGCAGTGTATCCACTGATGTCAGTCGGAGATAAAATCGGTATTGAAAGACGGTTACTGAAACATGATAAAGGCTCGCTACGTTGTCGAGTTGCCACCGCAAGTCAACCATGGAAGACACCCAACGAACCACTGAGGAAGAGCACCTGATTTTCATGCAGCAAGCGCTGAACGAAGCGCTATCAGATGGCTGTATTCCCCTGCAAACTGCGTTTTGTGTCGGATGTGTTCTGGTAGTGCGCATGCTAGGCACGGAACCAGTCATATTGGCCACGGGCTACTCGAGAGAGCTGCCTGGCAACACACACGCAGAAGCAAACGCCTTGACAAAGGCATTCAGTCTCTCGGAGTCGCACCTGACAACGCTCTTCCCATCGGCATCTCCGACCCCACCCATTCAGGACCTCCTGCGGCACACCGACGTCTATACCACACTCGAACCGTGCTCCGTCAGGACATCTGGCCTTCAGCCGTGTGCAGATGCACTCGTCAAAGCAGGGATCAGGCGATGCATTATTGGAGTAGGGGAGCCAGATGACTTTGTGAAGTGCGAGGGTGCACAAAAGTTGAATGATGCTGGCATTGACGTGGTTTGGCTGAGCGGCCTGGAGAAGGGGTGTCTCGATGCTGCCCGAAAAGGACACCTCACAACTAAAGAGTAGTGGCCAAGATTTCACCCATGTGTTGCAGAAGTGCGCTCTCGTTACTTTTCCTTGTGCGAGCTTTCTGAAACCGAGTACAGATGACAGATGACAGATGACGCTGGGCGTACAAGTCACTGACGACCGTTGCCACGTAGGACCGTGGCATGGGTTGACGTTGACACCGTGCACGGTTGCTGCTTGCCGGCGCCGGGCAGTTCCCTAAATGTATAGTACAGCGTCAATCGGACACGCCTGATGCAGCTCGAGTCTCCACCCCTGCCGTTCCCAAATGACTGACGTCCGCCTGATCTGTAACCACATGGCGTGCACCGTTCGTTACCTCCGAGTCTGTGGAACGCAGTGGAAGACGTGCCGGTGACGAAGCGTACAGACGATCTTCGTACGTCTCACTTGCATGCTTCTTTCTCATGCTCGCCTTTCAGTGTGAGGTCCTTAGCCAATGATGAACCTTGTCTACGTCCCCACGTATGAGTTGTAGTGATGAAGCAAGAAAGTCCCCGAGTGGATGTACTCCTGTAGCAACGCACGCTCTCGATTGCAAAACAACTTCGTAAGTGGGAACACTAGCTAGATTCTCTGAAGCACTTGCGCATGGACATGGCGCCTACGACGGATGGCACTTTGCAAAGCTTCCTCGAGGTCTGGGTGGGCCTCGAACAACTCTTTGCTCTCATCAAACGTCTCGGTCTCGACTCTCTCGTGCAAGTGGAGGACACTGCTTGGAATGACCGAAGAGGCATGCAGCTCGAGCCTTGCATTAATATTGTTGGATGGAGTCCTGCATGTATGTTGTTTGCATCCAACTCGGACACGTTGGGACGTAGACAAGGTTGATTAGGATTCATGTTTGTCCTTGACTACAGATTGCACGCTTCGTCACGTCCGTCTTCCACTGCGCTCCGCAGAGGTAACGAAATCTGGTGCACGTCATGTAGTTTCAGATCAGGCGGACTCGGTCGTTTGGGAACAGTAGGTGTACTGATGCCCATTGACACCCGCGGCGCGGAGCGGCAGAGCTTGAAGCTTGAAGACCCGAGTTGCATCATGTACTACAACCAACTGACTCTGCACCTGCACCGTACACTGTGGAGGCTCGGGAAGCGGTCGCACACGTTGCAGTTAGAGGGCCCTGAGTCAACGACGGTCAGAAGGTCCAACATATCTAGATCTAGCTTGAGTTAGACGGACGGACGACCCAGAGGCAAGATCGATCCGATCATATCGACCATGTTCGGTGTTGTCGGACGGAAACTTGGCATCGAATCACGCGACTGGCATTGTGACTTGCCACGCCACGCCTCCGGGCACCTCGATGAAACATCATGCATCATGCATCAGACTCGGACACGTCACTGTCCCCCGCTCGGGTGATCATATGACCGGTTAAGCTTCAAGAGTGAAAGTCGCTGTGTCAGGTAGCGTGCAACTGACTGGGCGTCACGGGTCCAACGGTGATGAAACAGTAACAATTTACATATACCGACAAATAAGTTACTCATTGACCGATCGACCGGCCATTGTTTAGCGCAAAGAAGCGTAGATGACGTCCAGATGCAGCTGGTAAGCCTCCTCGACCGCCTGCCGCCTTATGTTCCCTTTCGTTGCCGTCCGAGGAAGCGACTTGGGCGGCACGATGATGATCAACTCGGGCGAAGTGATCCGCTCGTGCAGATACCGCCTGCTGTGGAAAGACCGCATTTTCCGCATGATTTCTCTCTTCAGTTTGTTGTGATCTACCCCGGCCGCAGGTTCGACGAACAGCGCTGGTGATGGCCTGCCAGTGCCGACGACGATGCAATCTTCAATCAGTTCACCGCAGGTCGCCCGAACGTTATCTTCGATCGCTCTGAGGACGTCCCTACATCAACAGCCCTCGAAACATCGGCATGAAATCGCACGTACTTGGTGTCGCAGCGTAAGCTGTTTTCGCTCTTGATCCAGTCGTCGTTACGACCGCAAAAGCTGTACGACCCTGTTCCCATTTCCTGGAACAAATCACCAGTGTGGAAATGACCGTCCTCGCGCCTTAGTGAGACATCCGGACAATCGCCAGAGTCGGCCAAGATGACGAGTTCCAGTAATTGGGTCGATGACTGATGTCCAGAAGCGGCGTCGATGGGAACGAACGCGTATGACATGTCAGGGACGGCACGAAGGAGTGCAGCGTCATGGCCACTACCACCTATGGAGAGAAGCATGGCGCCACATTCCGTGCTTCCGAAGAGATTCTGTGGAACGCTCGAGACGATGTCCATGAGTTCTGAAACTGGGTAACATACCCTGATCTTGATCTCACTGCGGTAAGCAAATTCCTCATCTTCACGACGGAGCGGCAGACCACTGAAGATTATCTCGCTGAGACCCCGTAGGTGACCGAGGAGCTTTGGCTGCAAACTGGCATTGCGGAGGTGCGAGGAAAGGAAGGTCGAGAATATATTTAGGCGGTTGAGATCACAGCGGAGAATCATGTCGATCAATTCTTCGGAGGAAAAGGCGATTTTAGTCGGCTGAATAATACATGTTCCGTGTTGCAGGGAACCAATCAGCACTTGGAAGAGAACATCAAGATCGTCGTGAGAAGGAGTAGAACCGATACTCACCGAACGTTTGGGCAATGTGGCACATGCTGCCCCTGTTGGAAGAGGATCAATATGGACAAAGACGAACGATCTGCAGGACTGACATCCAGGTGGTTACGTCTTGGCGCTGCGGATCGCGAGGAGCGGTGATAAACTTGGCTTTTGTCGCCATTGTGGTTAACCATAGCTGGCTGCAAGGCACGAGTTTCGGACTGCCAGATGTAGACCCACTCGTGTGGAATACGAAGACGGTCTGATCCCCACTCTTGGGGGAGAGTGGCGGCAGTTCCTCCGAACAAGACTCCATCCTGTCCTTTTCAATCGCGAGAAAGATTGACAAAGGAAAGTCTGCAGTCGCGGGAGCGAAGTCGGGGGCATGAATAAGAGCACGGGCGTTCTGTTTGCGGAGGAGCTCAAGGACAACATCGGGGCTCGGAAGTCGTATGCTAAACAATTGAGGGACATAACCGGCTCTTGAGATGCCGTATATGTGGAGAACGTCCTGGTAGGTCATGCCACCGAGCCTGGATGGAGGTAAGAGGGTCCGTGTAGGGGAGGGTATATTGGGACTGACCACAGACCGACGACAGCGTTGTCTGGAATGCCGGCGTACTTGATCAATCTACGGTAGTATCGAGCGGTGTATTCTACGTCTTGCTTGAACTGGCGATATGATATGGAAAACCATTCGTGTACCTGGCCAGTGGAGGGATCTAATCTTGGGACTCTGAAGGCCGGAGCGGACGGGTAGAGTGTAGCGCTCTGTTCGAGGATAGTCAGATGGGATGAATACATGAGAGGGAATGGTGAATGATCGTACAGCAAGGGGGATTATATGCACGCGTCGACGCACCCAAGTAGTATAGCCAACGTGAGATGATACAAGGATTGGATTGGTCGAGGACTATCGGCTGCTGTCGAAACACGTTGCATGTACGTGGCAAGCGTGCCCAACTGCTGGCTGAACTCACGAGGCTCACGGATGCAGAGGGATGACGGTCTTGCAATATCAATATTCAATATCCACTGGTCATCTGGGCATTCGATCAGTGACTCTGTGGCTGTGTTCGCTGGGGATCTTTACTTGTGATCTGTCAGCGCTTCAGCGCCCGTGGGAACTTTTGCTTGACTTATGCGGAACCTAACCTCAGGCTTAACCTTGATGTGGAAATTTCTTCTCGACTTTGATGCAGAAAGTCTTTGTGTAGTCTAAATGTATTCAGATACCACTGTGCGGGCCCAGGTATGATATCGCGTCCAGATCCAATTCATCCCTTTGCCGTGTGGCAGTGCCGCAATGTGGCGTCACTCATCCTGGCTTACAGCCGAGTCGCGAGATTCTCAAATTTCGACTTGTACGTCCGCCATTTGCTCTAGCACTCGCGTGACCTGCAGGACCCTTCCGATTCCCGCACCTTGGGGCTCCATCTGATGCCACGTCCACAGACACTTGGCAGCGCAAGTTACAAATACTTTGACACTCCACATCGCCTGATCGTATCCAGGGGTGGTGCTCAACGAGCCACCACTGCATGCGTTTACGCACAACCGTGACATTACACCGCAAAAACTTGTCCCAGCACCCGCCATCACTCGTGTCGCTGGACGACTGTTTTTGGTCCGAGATGTAACTCTGAGACGGACCGTTCATCGTCGCCAACCCTGGACCCCTTCGGACGTTGTACTGGGTTGGCACGTGGGCGACCGCTTGGCTTTCCGGACGCACTGGCAGTCCCAGTCAGCGTATGGCCTTTCTAACTACTGCCGCTGTCATCGCACCCGCTGTTGTCGACTCTTCGGGCTCTTTCCAGGTTCACGTGCCAATCGTCGTCTTGCCTGGCTGACCTCCTCCGCAATCTGTACAGTTTTCTCCAACATGGCACGAACGTCACGGCACTGTCATCCAAGTAAACAGCCCATCCCACCGACTGGAGAAAGGGTCCCGATCTAGACGCTGTCGATGAGCTATCGTTGGAGGGTCGATATGACCTCAGCATCCGACTCTATCTCGATGCTCAGATTGACGCTACGCGTGTTTCAGAGGTCTATCAGCTCGCGGGTCCGGACGTTGATGGTTCCTCGGTCTGTCAATCAACTTGAAAGCAAGGTTTTACTAAAACTAGACACTGAGACGTATATAGAGAATCCGTTGATCGAACGGTACATTTTATCATCTCATTCAGCGCGAACGCCGTCCAGGCATGATCCAATCGACCAGACTCGTCCACTACGTATATGTTCGTAAAACGTCGACGTGATCTCGTTCGTGTCACGCGTCCACCGCCCACATATCGTGCGAATAACAACAGAACGAAACCCAACGAACTGCATCACTGCCACGAGGTAAATCACCTCGTCTGGACTCTCTTCGTCTCCGACCTTCGTATGACACGCAGAGAGATACCCAAAAATTGGGATTCTGCAATTTGCACCCGACGATCCGTTGAATCGTAAAGCGTCTGTCGTGCAGCGCGAACGCAGACTCGAATGGCCATCGTTTCCCTTGGATCGTAGAACTGGAGGAATCGCACTGTCTAGCACGAATGAGGGAGGTCTAGGAGGCTGGCCCGGGGCGTATACGACGAGATGTATATACATCAGCGAGTTTTGCGTTGGCCCCTCCGAAACGGACCAGCAGCATGCAAGGGTAGCAGAGAGAGCTCGGCCGTGGGGCACCGCCAAATGCGTGATCGACTCGGTGGAAGAGTCGTATGGAGGAAATCGACGATGCGGGGGAAACGATCTGATCCCAAACTTTGTGTGTAAGAAGCACGCGATCTCTCTCGTCACATCCTTCCTTTTTGCGCGCACAGTCAAGGTATGGCATGGAGCTCGGTTGACGAGTCTCAGGCATCGTCTTGTGTGAGCTGTAACGCCGTGAATATGAACGGGATCCCGATCGAGGAAGACGGTGTGCGCGTCGCAGGAATACCTGCTTGCATTCAGGATGATTCAGATGACAGGGCTGTACATAGGAGATTAAGAAGAGAGGGGGGGAAGGATGAAACGGGAGAGGCAACTCTCGAATATCAGCCACATCTTCCTGCATTTTCAGGTTGAACTGCCACCGTGACAGCCGTTCATGCTGATCGGCACCGGGTGTATTAGGTACATTACCGATATGTATGGCGAGTTGTATGAAGTTGGCTGCCGATGTCTTTTCTGCCGGGCGGATCTCATGACAGCGTGAAGCGGAGAATGGAAGCGGGTAAGTTGGCTCTAAAATACACTCCGGCCTTATTCGAGGAGCTCAACTGCACGCGCAAGAGCACACTTACAGGGGCATGCTGAGAATGCGTCTACGCGGCGAGCGATGGTGTAAGCTTCCTGAGAATGAGATGATGTTGAAGCAAAGACTCTGGTAGATTAGCTAGATCACGAACGAAGCGCCACATCCGTGGCAAAACCCGCTGGTTCGTGTGAGAACGAACGCGTGAACCTCCTGAAGCACTCCCTTTGGCAAGACAGCTAACGAGACGGCGCTTTCAAGGTGCACTGACGGGCACTGACGGGATACAAAATCCAAGTTATCGGCCATTGGCGCAGTTTATTCTCACCCGACATCCATATTTCCATGAAGTGTAGGCCAGCACGTCCGTGTCTCACCCTGAGCGATCTCTGTATGTATTCAGACCAGTGTGGCTCAGCTCAGGCTCGGTGACATTGAAATCAGTGTCGTAGCCATCGACCATGACACTATCGAGCAGTCCACTGGAAATGGTGCTGCAGACAGTGGTGAGCACGAAAATACGATAAGGGCAGTGAATGTTGTCAACATAGACGGACCTGCCAACGGCGGACGCGGCGAGCCACGATGTCATGAGAGGTTATGTCCTAGTCGAATAAAATACTACTGGGCTCAAGACATGAAGATGGTGTAGGCGTTACGGAAAGGGATGGTTGTGGACATCGGGAAACATTTGAATGTCTGGCGACGGATGCCGACGAAGGTGGTCTGGGAGCTGGTGATGTAGTAGTTGACGTCGTGGGGTTCAGTGTTCAGCGCACCGTCTTGGTACGGAACGGTGGCCAACTCCGCGCCCATCAATGCCACATGCAAATCCTGTCGTTTCCGGTCAGTACTATTCAATGATAATGGGAAGAGCAGTACTTGTGCCGGGAGGATCCGGACCTGGTCCTCGGCTGGGTGGAGCCGCCTCCGAGCGGTACCAGGGGTCCTGGCGCATCGTTTGTCCCGTAGCTAGCATCCATCCCACCACCAGTGCACCATTCGGTGTCGGTTCCCTCTCCCTGGGCCCCTCTCCAGCAGGCGAATTGTGCGATGTGCTGTCTTCTTCGCTGTGTGTGCTACTTCCGTCTAGCGGCCTGTGGGATGGCAGCCAGCTCCGAGTAATAAAGACTGGGTAAAGGTTTGTCTCATGATCTAAACAGATGATGACCCACTGCGAGGTCAAAGAAAGGCATTCTATGCATGGTGCGAGCGAGTGCGATAGCGACGAAAGCTGGTGGCAAGTCTGACGGAATAGACGGATGCGCTGAGTGAGCCCACGTTGACTGCGCTGGTTCAAAAGTAACCGAGGTGAAGATTATGAGTGAAGCTGTCGCGAGGATAGCCGGGTCAATTGGTCCCGTTGTGCATGGGCTTCATCCAAGGCAGAGAAAGAAGACACCAAACACACCCTGAAGGAGACTTCATAGGTGAGGTTAGGCAGCTCGACAAAGTCTTCATGCGTTTGGAGTCTTGGACGTTGGGTCTGTCCAACCACGTTCGATTGTGGTTGGCGTGCATGGTACCACTCAAGCTGAAATGGATAAGTGAGAGTATTGAGTGTGCTGCTCACTTGCGTGGGGAGTCTGTAAGGAAGGACTGATAAGGCAACGCAGAGCGTGCACTGTCAAAGCATGAATAGGCCCTCTTCCCGTCCCACATGTCGGCGGGGGCGACAGTGTGGGACGCAAAGAAAGTATCCAAGTCGTATGGAGAGTAGGACCAGACTCAGGCCGAGCTCAGCGGGCAGCCCCATGTTGGATACGTGGTCACGGTGGTGGTTGGGAAGCAAGTTGGTTGCTGCACGCTGCACAGCCTCGACCTCACTCCGCCGCGCTGCCGCATCTAGATACAAGATATCCTTTCGAACATCTTTGGTCATTATTCGCCTGGAAACGCAGTTGTTCTTGAAATCGTGGCCGAAACATGTCGCGCATTCAAAGAACCAGCGCTGGAGCGACGCTTGGGGAAGTTATGCAACACTGCAATCTATCTCTATCACCTCTCTCGCAACGTCTTCCACTTCCAGAAACATCTCATTGAATATTCAAGACAAGGGCAAGGAGGTAAATATTCGTCTTTGCTTGAAGCTGAATATCTTCTTTTCCACCTAGTATTTCCCGAAAGAGTCCGTCTAGCATCCCACTTACGCAGCGGATGCGACTCGGATGTGTGGAACTTCGACACTCGGTCCGCGTCAGCAGTTTGCTAGACGGATTGGGATATGCTACGAAGTTACACGCGTTGCGTCCATTCCATACTGGACTTCAGATGGGGACTCGAATGACTCAGAGTCCTCTCGAACCTTTACCACTAAGCCACTCTTTTACAGATGAGTCCCGCCATCTCTCTAGGTATAGAACCAATTCCACGCATTTGTTGCACCTTTTTTGCTCATCGCTGACTTCCCGCAAGATTGGCTTTGAAAACTCACCTTGGTTTCAGGATGCTCTCGAATTGTTTCCCAAGTTGTCCCAAAATACCATATGTAACCCTTGCCCCCGCCGTGCGTCAGTCTGATGTCGCTCAACAAACTTGTCTCCAATCTGTCCACGTTGCGCTGGCTCTTACGTTCGCCAGCGTCTGACTTGGCCCTTTTACCTTTGCACGACTTGAACTTGAGAAATTACCATTCTGAATCCTTCAAACCTATTTCGCGGTTCCTATCACCCAGCTTGACTGCCTGCTACCAGGAATTTTACTGCACCCGTTAAGAGCCCTAGGTCGGATCCATCATCTCCTCTCCCGACGATCGAGGCTAACTCGGAAGCTTTCACAATTTTTGCTTGCAAGACCTGCGACCGTGTTAGGCATTCAGCAACCTCCGTTGTATCGAGCGGAACGCTTTTACCCAAGAGTCAGCATTGGCATCGGCAATGGGTCCCGATTGGAATGTCTCTTTGATAAAACGTGCCATCGGGGCTAGAATCGCGCCCGCGTAGGCGGAATCAACAACGCCCCAGTGGACCCGTGACAGCTTCTGCTGCAACGGCGTATTTTCCCATCAATGTCAATGTCCTCGAGTCGAAGACTGAAGCAGAATCTTTACCGGCCGTCACCGATTTCTTTGGTGTTACTGCGTCTTGCCCTTTTTTTTTTTGCTTTACCTTCACGCTTGGCGAGGTAGGAACATAGTAAAAACCCACGAATGGGAAGGTATACATGAACAGCATTATCCCATCGCTTTCGAGTATGCACTACTTTTTTTTACGAGTTCGTCCACATTTGGATCTAATCATCTGAATAGCCTAACACCGTGGACAAGAACGAAGATCAGAATTTTCACAAGAATTGTTTTTCTATGGTGAGATAGACGACGACGGGAGGTCGGCGAAGATCACAAATAGGCACAGTACATGTCCCCCCCCCCTCCTCGCGTTATCGAGATCAATGGGAACGCACAATTATCCGTTGTTTTTTCGTTGATGGAATTGCGGATGCTAAGTCACAGCGGATGGTGAACCAGCATCCCTCTCTGATTCACGAATAACGACGTTGATCGTGTATGCGACAGTACAATGGCGCGCGAAAAGGTAACGGGTTATTATACATAGCAATGGATGCCCGCATGGAATATTTGCAAAGACTTAGTAAAGACCCATCGACGGGTACGGCGGATGCAAAGAGTCATTCAACCTTTGCGAATGAAAGCTTCAGGATTCGTCCAAGACGAGGAGCCCAATCCTCCGCGTTTCCTCTAACATCGTTTTTATGCATTCCTCCCCCCAAGCTGTGGCGCCCTGGCATCGCGAAAGATTAAAACGGTAAACGACCAATGGACAAAGAACTGCAAGTATAGCCGGTACGTGAAATGACCCACCTGAACTTGGAAGTAGAGCTTCGAATGGATCGTCCAGGTGTGAACGGTCCTGAGGGCACAGACAAAAGCTTGTAAGACAGTACGGAAGTAGAAACAGCCATCACAAGCGCCTTACAAGTAATTCCTCAGTCGATTTCCGATGCCTATATTCTCAATGTTGATCTTCCCGTGGTGGGTCTTCAACTTCTTCTCCACCTCACCTAAGTTATTGAAGATACAGAACCACTGAATCGGTGCTTCCTCCGCTTCTGTCTTGCCCTCGAACGCGATTCGTTCCATGTTCGTCCGGGCGACGGACATATGAGACAAACAAGGATTGGCTAGATATCTGTCGAAACGCTCTTGGAGTATTTTCGCCGTCTTGATCAGTCTTGCCCTCTCGCTGCGTTCTTTCAATACCGGAGTCATCGAAAAGCGCGATGGCATTAAAGTGAAGGATGATATGAAATGCGTCCTCGGGTCAACGGGTGGTTGCATCCAGCGTTCGAGGTTCACACTAAAGAAAGCATGGATAATTCGAGAGAAGAATCGGTGTCTAGGGGGAAATTGCTTACACTATCGTTTCATACGGAAAATCGGCTTCAGCTCCTTCAGGGGCCGGATTCATCTTGTGCAGCGCCAAACAGTGTGCGGCGTGGAATAGTGCCGAAACAGAAACTCCTAGCTTTTTCGTCGCTGCAATAACTGCAGCCGTTTCTGACTCTGAGACAGACAAGATATAACGGAACAGTGGATGGGCCATGTTCAATGGGCGGGTCGGGGGAGGCAGTGCGTGACGAGGCTAGGTTATGGTCCATGTTATTACTCAAAGTATCAGAGCAAGAGGAACGCTGGGGTCAAACCTACCGTGGTCCGAGCAGTCTCTGCCGCAAACTCTTCCAGGAGCGCTATACCGGCTGTGCTCCACTCTTTAGATGTCCCTCCAGTCGCAGTGATCGGGTCAACAGCAAGGTTCTTCCACTCTTCCGAAGGTTCGATTTTGACGTCCAAGCCCTCGCCGGATATCCATTCGCACATCAGGTTCAGCGCGCGGAGTGCTGGCCCTGCGTCGACGATGGTGTGAGAACCGTGAAAGTACAGTCCGTATTCGTTGCTGTCATCGTCGCCCTCGCGCTCTTTCGATGTCGTGAGCAGATAAGCCCTGAGATAAATGGTAGTACCCTTCCTGTCGGTGTAGGGGAGTCGCTTGAGGTTTATGCTCTGAAGGAACTCGGACGCGTTGATCGAAGGTCCTCGTTCCTCGACGGCAAAAGCCAGATTGAGCCATGCTTCGCGATTAGCGGACGGGGTGTATACCCATCGTGGAGATACGACGTCTTCTACGGTGCATGCAATGACGGGACAAACAAAACTAGAACATGAACGCGGGGAGTTATACAGAAGAAAAAATACCGTGATGATAGTGTTCTCACCGGAGTTTGTCGAGAGCTTCGCGAGCACGATCCTTGAGTTCTTCTACCCTCAGTGAAGAGGTAAAGTTGACGCCGATGCAGACTTCGCCATCTCTGTTAGTGAGCGACCTAAAGTTGGTCGTCTGTATCGTGTGGGTGAACAGAAGGTTACTTGCGCATCAAATTCATTCCAATGTCTCTGCATGGCATGCTCAGAGCCAACCAAAGGTCTGGCAATAGTAGACGCGATCAGCCGGCGGTAACACGATAGGAATAGGAACTGACCGAGTGTACACAGGGGGGTCACGACTGTCATCAAAGACCCATGGATTCGGCAAAGGAGGAGTTAGATGGTACATCTGGCGTTGCTGAGGGTGGGTGATCGAGTCGCTGTTTGAACCAAGTGGATCACTCTCGCTCACGTGCTCGGACCGACTCGGACCGGATCCCTCCGCTAGTCGACACTTGCCTGTGGCTTGCAACATCGTCTAGCGCTACCGACGTCCTAGCAGCCACGGATTCTGTGGTCTATTGAGCGCCATGTATATCTGGCTGGTGACTAACCGTACTACAACGGGCTCACCCTCGGTGCCAGTGAGCGAACGTTCAATTTGAACGACGAATCGCATGCCTTTCACAAAATGAGTCGAGTTTACATGGACGATGGTGTCCAATCTTCCATTCAGGCTCCTACTAGAACAGTGCATCGGCGTCCTGTACCTTCGCTATTTCGCGGTACGTCGGCGTTACACACCTTTCCTCAAGACGACGAAGAACGGTGGTTGTCAAGATCCCAGGTGCTGCGCGTCTCCCACTGACGATGTCTGGGCGATAGTATGCAATGTACAGTTTCCTATCTTTCAGACCAGGACCCTTGTGCACCTCCTCAGATCCATCCACGCAGGTCGGGCAGGGTTAACGCTGGCAGTCGGAGCACGATTCCCTCCGTTACAGGTTACATACCACTCCACACACAAACGATCCCACCTGGCGACTTAGTAATGGAGCGACCCGTTACAATTGGATCGGAAACAAATGGCCCATGTTTTCATTGGTACCGTCTCCTATTATGAGGTTTCCCTGAGATCACCCGAAACGTCACGTTCTTTGGCAGTGCCAATGATCGGTAGGTAGGTGACTAGCTCAACTAAGTGTGCCTTGATGGCATCACCGATACACATCACGAGCAGGGTTATGCCGCGGATATGCTTTGGTGCGTGAGTTGCGGACGCTATTCGGGATGCTGATTAGAGACAGTCAAAACGACAGCATATCCTCTGTCAGTCAACATCACCGCTCATGCCTTTCGTGGCGGATTGGGCCAGATGGCCGCCCGTACGGTCCTGAACCCCGTCGAAAGCATTCACCGATCTGAGACTCGGTGACCTGACATTATTGTCCTTTCAAGACTTGTAAAACAGGTCAGCACCGGTTTACTAGTACCCATCAGAATCAGATATAGACGTCTTCTCCCTCACGACCTGTTTCAGGCTTTCTTGGATCACATTAAACACGGTACAAGTTTCCATACTCATCAGATAACTAGAAAGCGTGTCAGAAAGTATCTCAATGGGGTACATGTGATTCCCACTGCATATACCAGGCCGGATTTTGACAAAACATAGATGACACGCTGGCCCCCTGCATGTTTTATCTAGAGTGTTCCTGGCATGGCGCCCGCCTGCCGGCACAGGAGACATCCAAATCGTTCTCCGCGGCGCGCTCGAGTTGGCCAAACGATTGGATACTATCGCGTCCGATCTCGGCCAGATGTCAGATACGACCCTCGGAATGATCTTGATGAAACGTCGGCCATCCTGAGAATCCCGGCGATTTTCGTTGGTCTCTCGCGAGCGATCAGATTGGAGGTGGCATTACCCATCTCACGGATGTTTAGTCCTGTTGATTACTGACCCTTATCGTCGCCGTCTTGGTCGTGTTCCTCGCACACTGCCACCCATGTTCCCATGTCGAACATCCGGGCGCTCTTTCATCTTGCGAGCCTTTGGATTCTGATCGTGATGCAGTGAGTCTGGTTCGGGGTCAAGATATATTGTTCGTCGGACAGCCGATCCGACATAGACATAGGGTTGGGACGATGAAATCCAAAGGATGGATGAAGAGTCTCCACCCTGAGAACGGGCCGCTATGAGACTCGAGGAATTGGGACAGCCGGCCGCCGAGTCTATGACAGAGAGAAAACGCGGGCGTGCAGTGAATATGTCATGAACTTGACCAGCTGGATGCAAACACGCCATGGCGGCCACGAAGGTGCGGAACCGGCGCAATGACACCAGGACGGGATGGTGACGATGCGATGTCAGAGTATGGTGTGGCTATTTTGTGACGGATCCACTTGGCCCTGGAGACTGGGGAAAGGCAGAGCACAGGGATGGCTGCGCTCGCCGCACGTCCGCCCCTTGAGATGGTACCGGGCAACCTATAGCATCGTGTGATACATTGGAGAGCGTGCTTACACGTTCGTCGTCGGTTGTGGAAAAGGACCACCCACGTCGGGGGCTGCATGACCAAGCATGGCAGTTCGACAGTCGACATATATCACTCAGCAGCACGCAAAGCTTTCCCAGCGTCTCCCATCATCATGACGACCTCCCTCGATCTCCTCAAGCAGACCGGCACCATCGTCGTCTCAGACTCGGGCGACTTTGAGTGTAAGCACACCGTTTCCCATCGCGAGCGCCATAAGCGCTGATCGTGCACCCCGATCTGATCAGCGATCGATGTCTACAAGCCGCAGGTTCGTCCAGATTTCATTTTGACCCATGCGCACCTCATATATCGAGAACGGACTAGGATGCGACCACCAATCCATCCCTGATCTTGGCCGCAGCCAACAAACCTGGTTACGCACGTCTCATCGACGTCGCCGTCAAGCATGGAAAAAGCAAGGGTGGTCCCCCCGAGGACCAGGCCAACGCCGCCCTCGATCGCTTGGTATGAATGGAAGCTCTCTCTATTTTTCCCCACCCCTTCACATCACCACCACCCTCATTTTTCAGCTCGTCGAATTCGGAAAAGAAATCCTTGATATTATTCCGGGTCGTGTCTCCACCGAGGTCGATGCTCGTCTCTCCTTTGACAAAGAAGCCACCAAGAAAAAGGTAAATTGACCACGATCATGCGATACACGTAATTCGGCAAGCATGCTGATGAGTGTGTGCCACCATCAAGGCCAAAGAGCTCATTGCCCTCTACCAATCCGTCGGTATCGAGAAGGAGCGTATCCTCATCAAGATCGCATCGACGTGGGAGGGTATCCAGGCAGCGCGTGAACTCGAAAGGGACGACGGCATTCACTGCAACCTCACGCTTCTCTTCGGTTTCGGTCAGGCTGTTGCTTGCGCCGAGGCTGGCGTGACGCTCATTTCGCCCTTTGTTGGTCGTGTAAGCCGTCCCTTTGCATTGTTTTTCTGTTTGGACCTTTCCAACATGTGCCTTCCGTCTTTTTCCAATTCATTCACCCCATATATAGATCCTTGACTGGCACAAGAAGGCGACTGGAAAGAACTATGAAGGGGACGAGGACCCCGGCGTCATATCGGTCAAAAAGATCTTCAACTATTACAAACAACACGGCTACAAGACCATCGTCATGGGTGCCAGTTTCCGTAACGTACGTCGACCAATCTTGTTTCGTCACTTCCCCGTTTCTGACAACTTCGTTCCATCCCATCCCTATCGATCGATCGCAAAACCACTTGGTTGATTGCCGACAGGTTGGCGAAATCAAAGCGTTGGCTGGTGTCGACTTTTTGACCATTTCACCCGCCCTGCTCGAGGAACTCAAGAAGTCGACGGATCCCGTTCCGAAGAAACTAGATGCATATGCTGGTAAGTACCCAAGGCTTTTCTCTCGCCCTCAATATCGGTTCGTTCTGGAAACCCCCTTGCCAAATACGCACCCTTGGGCTGATCCGTCCGTCCTTCGCGTGTCATGTTCACCTCTTCATTGTTCGCCGGCGCCCTTGTGCTTCCCCATTTCGCCTACTACTACTACCCCCTTTTCACACATTCCTTTCCCCCGTCCTACCGGATACCCCCTTCTTTACTCACGCACCGCCTTCTCCCCCCCTCCTCCAAGCCACCGAGACCATCGCCAAAGTCTCCTTCATCGACAACGAGCCCGAGTTCCGCTGGGTCCTCCTCCAAGACCAAATGGCCTTTGACAAGCTCCACGAAGGAATCAAGAAATTCGCCGAGGACGGGCAGACGCTCAAGAAGCTCCTCCGCGAGAAACTCGAAGCCTATAAGTAGACGTCGCGACGATCGGCAGGCCGCTCACGTCACGTCACGCCGGTCCCCCCCTGCCCCCCCGCGTGATCGTCGTCGTCGTCGTCTTTTTTTTTTTTTCTCGTTTGTACATACATACGATCCTGTCCGACACACCGGTTGTTTCATATAATGTACAGTAGTAGGAATACATAGAAACGCGAAATTCAAACGTTCTTCGAGAAGTAGTCTCAGTCAGCGTCCCCAAGGGTGTGTGTGTCGTATACGTGGATACGCACATCAAAAGAACGTCGTCGTCGAGTTCATACGCGCCCATCCTCCTTCCTTCAATGCCGTCACGCTCGATATGCGATACATATTCTGCCGGAGAGTCTACATACTTAGTACTAGGGGCGCGGGGGCCTGACGACGAGGAGCTGGCACTACATACTAGCGACCCGACGTTTCCGGGTCGAGACGTTCTTCCATTCAATGTGCCGTCAACCTCCTAAACGACACAAATTTTTTTCGTCACCTCGGCGATGGCGACGAAAGGAACAACTTGAATGAAATCTTAGACTCTCTCTATCAGACGACAGGAAATGAAAGAAGTAAGTCGTTTAATTATCCATTCGTGACTGCAAAAAGTACACTGATTGTTTTCATAATCAATGCGATGCGAAGGGAGGGCAAGGGGAAAACGATAGCCGATGGATGTCATGGAGACTAGTACCGAGACAGGCGGGAGTACAAGGTGAAACACAAAAGGAGAGAACAAAGAAATTATAGCGTCATTGCGAGGCCTCAACATTGTAAGCGTTCTCGCGTTCGAGAAGGCGTGTCAAGCGCGGATAAGTGGGGTAGTTCTGTGTGTCAAGGAAAATCTAGGCGACACGCCAACACGAAATCCCTCGGCGATGAGTCGACAGAAAGACGTACGAGAAAAACCGAAAAATCGGTGATCGGGTCTAGGGGTGCAGATCGATCGGGAGTTGGTTCAGAGGGCAGACACCCCCGATTCCCACTCCTCCCTCGTCACACAGCCGACGGCCCTACATGCCGGGCAAGACACCTCGACCAATGGCTCCGCCTTATCCTCACCGCCCCACCCCGCAACACGCTCCGCGCTGACCAGACACGCAGGGTGGAACGTATGCGCACATACAGTCGCATGCACGTCGCTCCCGTGCTCGCCAGCTTCAGGCAGTTGGTGGATGAACACTTGCGTCGTCAACGGCGCCGACGGCTGGGGATAAGGATCGTCGTCCGATGGGCCGACTCCACAGCTCGTGTCGGAACAACGCAGACCTTGCTCTCGTTCTCGCTGCTCGACGCGTTGTCGTAGTGAAGGTCCGGGGGAAGGTGGGAGGGTCCACGTCTTTCTCTCTCGTCGGGGTGGCATAGGACGTGTGGGTCGGAACATCATTGGGTGGAACGGGAAGACCGGAACGGCGCGAGCACCGCCCGTGGGAGGAGGGACAGGTTGAGGTCCAGCTACATCAGGAGCTTGTCTAGCTTGTGGTTGTGGTTGAGCGCCTTCCGCAGCGGGAGCACTGGGAGCTGGGGGTGGAGCGGGGCCAGGCGCAGGTCCTTGTGCGTTGATCACTTGTGGGATGATATTCCGTGTAGTCCGTAAAAGACCCTCGATTAACGAATGTAGTTCTTGAGCGAACTCGTTGGGATTTGCAGCACCATTTCCGCCAGCGGCACCGGTGCCCGCTCCGCCGTTGTCAGCACCATCAGCAGCTTCGGCATTATCACGGCGATCGCCATCACGGCCTCCAGGGGGCAAACCACCGACAAACATATCTAACCCTATCGTCAAAATATCAATACCTATAGGCGCAAACGAGTACTCATTAGTTGAGCTCGGCAGAGGACTGTGCGCGGAGGCGGCGCAGGAAGAATAAATGACGTACCCTGGGTGTCACCTCCGGGTGCTTGTCCTGCAGCTGGTCCCAGGGGTATTTGAATAGCTGGGAAAGAGAATATAGGGATTCCGGGTATGGCAGCGAATGGATTGAAGCCTAGGCCAGGTGGCATGCCGCCAGCTGGTGGGGGAG